>JBAKBP010019588.1:0-44377 GCA_037953745.1 Lithodes maja
CCGGAGGCACTGGAGAGAGACTATGGCAACTTAGGAAAAAATAAAAACATACACTGTATACTGTACTGTACATATACACATATTAAACACAGATAACATATTATGCAGTGGAGGATATCAAGCTTAAATATAATACAATAAAATAGAATAAAATAAGTTTAAAAATTAGAATTAATGCTGCAAAAAAGCATTAACTCTAGACTTAAAAATGGAGATATTAGCTGAATTGACTAGCTCATTTGGCAACTTATTCCACAAGTCAACCATGGCCGGCACAAAATACCGTGAAAACTGTGTAGTAGAAAAATTAACACGGCTCATGGCAAGATAATTAAGATTGCTTGTGAATCTAGTTGCACGAGCCCGGACATAGGGCCCAGGCAGAACCCCATGTAAGGGATGCTGAGGGTTGTTAAAAACTTTAAATAAAAGACTAAGGGCACCAACTTTACGTCGATGACACAGATCAAGAGACAAATTAGGTAGAATAAAACTGTATGGAATTTAGCGACCTGTCAAGCAACTTGAGATGGCAGTCAGCTGCTGACAACCAGAGAGGTGAGCAGTACTCGAAATGTGGCAAAATAAAAGCATAAACAGACTTGATAACTGTGGTGTCACAAGCAAATGTTTTATAAACCTTGCGAAGCAGACCAATTTTTTGGGAAATGGAAGAGGAGAAAGAACGAATATGCTTTTCAAAAGTAAGTTTGGGATCAAGAGTAACTCCTAACAAACGCAGAATATCCACATTCTCAATTTGCTCGCCAGAAACTTGTAGATAAGGATGGGGAGGATCCAAGGTAAGAGATCTGCTGATGATAATGGAGTGTGTTTTACTAGCATTAAGTTTCATGCCCCAAAGTTCACACCATGATGTAATTTTGGCTAAATCCCTATTCAGAGCAGTAGCAATTAAGAGTCGATCTATTGGTGATGCAATTGACGCATATAAAGTTGTATCATCAGCATAGGAGATTAGTTTATTTTCAAGCTCGGAACGCAGGTCAGCAGTAAAAATAATAAAAAGCAAAGGCCCAAGGACACTGCCTTGTGGAACACCAGAAACAACAGTAACAGAAGGGGAATGACACCCATCAATGACCACAGACTGAGATCTTTTTGTCAAAAAATCTTCAAAGATCCTTTAAAAATTGCCACCAATACCAATGAGCTGTAACTTAAACAGAAGTGCTTTATGGTTGACTAAATCAAAAGCAGAACTAAAGTCAATAGTCACGACGCGAGACTCGTGTCCCTGGTCCAATGAAGATTGCAAGTCATGGGTGAGTGCTATCTTCTTTGCCGTCCGTCTCATGTGCTTCTTTCCTTCTTCCTCCTTCCTCCTTTACTTTTTTTTTTTTTTTTTTTTTTTTTCTGACTTTTACAGTGCCCTTCTTCTCTTGCAGTCTTTCCCTGCTGTCCATCCGTTGGTTCTTGCCATCCACGATTGGCTTGTCAGTCTCTCTGCTCGTAAAAAGGTTGTCCAATTTTGTTGGGTGCCTAGCCATGTTGGTGTCCGCGGAAATGAGCAGGTTGATGTTCTCGCTCACGACGCTGCGGCGGTCCGATCAACTTCCCTCTCTATTCCCGCCTCTGACTATTATCCAGCTATCTCTGCCTTCCTCCTGTTTCGCTGGCAAACAATGTGGTCTTCTCTTTCCTCTAATAAGCTCCGCACTGTTAAGGCCTCCGTTTCTGCCTGGGCTGACCCCTCTCACCGTGTTCGCCGTTGGGAGACTGCGTTGGCCCGGCTTGGGCTAGGCCATACCAGACTTACCCACTCCTTCCTCATGTGCCGCTCGCCTCCACCTCTTTGCTCCCGGTGTGGTGTTCAGGTTTCTAGCTCACATTTTCCTTGACTGTCTTCTCTTTTCTTTGGCCCGTCGCCGTTCTTTTCCCTTTCTATTTTCCCTTGGTCGTCGTCCTTGTCTTGCCGATCTCCTCTCAGAGTCTCCTTTCTTTTCCGTTGACCACGTAATGGCTTTCCTTTCCTCTCTCAGACTCCTTAACGATATTTAACTTCCTTTCCTTCTAACACTATCCGTTTCCTGCTTTAGTGCCATTTGGCCTTTGTTGCCTGGTGCTAGAAATGTATTAATGTTATGTTGCCTAATAAAAAAAAAAAACGGTGGCCACCTAGGATTTTTATTGAGTACACTAATGTTTATGAACTTTCCATTACTGTAAAAGATTAAACTAGATTTGATTCTATGAATATTTTCATCCCAGTCATGCGGAGAGTAATTTTTAGCTTTCTATTACCGGAGACTTTACTTTGCAATATGTTGGCAATTTTTAAGATAGTTTTACCTTGTGAAAGTGATATGGCTATTATAAGCCTTCAAACTATCTCATTGAACCATCTCGAAACTCTACCTTCATAAAATCGTCTAAAATATGGTTGAAATAACACTAGAAATAACTTGGGTACGAAAGGAGTTAACACAAATATAACTATGCACGCATTTAAAATATCTTTTAAGCTATGATACTACATTACAGGCGGCTTTGTAGTGGTCAACTTCTTGCACACCAAAAAATAAATAAAAACAAAAATTCTTCCAACTCTACTCCCAGGATCATTAACTTCCCACCTCTGTCCCTCTCCTTAAAAAAATACTGAACCTTTCTACGCAAACACGGTGCACCATTAAAGGGGAAGTTTTTAGTTGATTGCCTAGACTTCCATCAAGCTTAAAATTAATCTCCCTAGACTCCCTTTCAAGATAAATTTGTACATTCTTCGGTAGAAAAATGTCCCGGCCAAAGGCCGGTTCCCCTTAAATTACAGGCTCGTTATCGCTCGCCAGGAAAAAAATACACCTAAATCTCGCAAATGGTCTTAACATTGACAGAAATGGGGAGAGGGTTCTTAAAATCGCCAAACTAATGGGGGCGAACGTCTTAAAATTTAAAAAACAATGGGGCTAAACATTAGGGAAAAAGAGGTCTAGAAAAAATCCTCCAGGTGGAAATCTCCCCCTAAAGGGGTATTGGGTTTATTACTTTGTTTTATATATTCTATATAGAAATTTATATATAATATGTTTTATGTATGTATACTGTTGTTGTTGTTCCCCAAGCTGCCTGGCCGAACAGCCCCAAGGCCCCTAGCAAGGCCAAGGCCATAACCGAGCGCCCCCACAGAACCCTCCCTACCTACCACAATAAAGCCTGGGTGACCGAAGCCAGTCCATGGCAGGGAGCTGAGGAGGGTGCGGAAACGCCCGGGAAACCAAAGACCCACCCAGGGCCCTGTGCCCCTCCGCAATTATGAAGAGAATGTTGAGGGGCAAAGGAAAAATGTGACGCTTTGGCTTCCAATCTTGGTAGATTGGGAGGTCCATCCACGCAGTAACTTGAGATCTAGAAAATATATAAGTGAAAGGAACAGTCAGAGTAAGCTATGGGTATGGCAGAGATTGCTCAGTTCTCACTCTGATAGACCAGCCCATCACCACATGACTAGAACCCAATCCTCTTGGCATCAGCTAGGAAAGGCCCTAGAAAGCCGCCTTTGGCGGGGCGATAGCTCCCCTATTTCAACCCTTTTCGGGGCTGGGCACCCGCCTATGTATACTGTTTATACTATATACTGTATATACAAGTTATGTATATATTTAGTTTTGATTTGTTTCAATCTATTTAGCTTTCTACTTTAGTTTCCTCCCTAGACCTTTATGAAGCTTAAATCATAAAAATCACCCATAGAGATAAAGTTTTAATTTTTTCGGTAGAGGGCTGGTTCCTTCAAAACTACAGATTCGCTATCGCTCGCCAGAAAAAATTTACACAAATGGCACGAAAGGTCTATTGATAGATCTGGGACGAAAGTTCTTAAAATCGACAAACTTACTGGGTGAAAGTCTTAAATGCTTATAACTAATGGGGCTAAACAGGAGGAGAAAGGTGTTCAGAAAAAGCAACCAACTCTCCTTGAAGCTGCCTAGGCCACATTAGTGTCCCCGAGAACACAAAACATTTTCGCGTAATGAGTTTAAAAGTTAATAATCCATTACAAAATCTTGCTCATAATTATAGCCCAGATGCATTTTACAGTTTATCCTCCGGAGCAAATATTGTAAATGAGTATTTTTTGTTTTATATTTGTTTATGTATGCCATATCTTAGGTTCGAATCCCATGCTTTCATTAATTTAATTTGGAGTCATTAGTGTTAAGAACTTACATTTATGAATGAGACAAAAGGCAGGCTGTGTGTAAAGAGTGTCTAGGAATATTCGCATTTATTGGTTGGATGAATTGAATCTCCATTTGTTACGAAGGCTAATGCTCAGAAGTGCTAGTCATCTGCTATATTTGGAATATCTATTCATAATTCTCATGTTTATTTAATTTCATATTTGTTTATATTATTACCAGTATGTGTTTATTATTACCAGTATATATATGTTTATTATTACAGGTATATATGTTTATTATTACCAGTATATATATATATATATATATATGTTATGTTATTACCGGTATATATGTTTATTATTACCGGTATGTGTTTATTATTACCGGTATATGTGTTTATTATTACCGGTATATGTGTTTATTATTACCATTATATATATATATGTGTTTATTATTACTGGTATATGTGTTTATTATTACTTGTATATGTGTTTATTATTACCGGTATATGTTTATTATTACCGGTATATGTTTATTATTACCGGTATATGTGTTTATTATTACCAGTATATATATATGTTTAGTTTGCTTCCTAGACCATTATCAAACTTACAAAAAAACATTCCAAAGATTAGAGACAAATTTGTACATTTTTCGGTAGAAATTTGTCCCGGCTGAAGACTGGTCCCTCTTAAACTACAGGCTCGCTTTCGCTCGCCAGGAAAAAAGACTTCTAAATAACACGAAAGTTCTTAATATTGATAACAAAAATGGGGGTGAAAGGTCTTAAAATCTAAAAACTAATGGGGGTGAAAGTCTAAACATCTTTAAACCAATAGGGTTAAACATGAGGGAGAAGGGGGGCCAGGACAAACTATACCATCCCCCTCTCAAAGACCATACAGAGAACGTGGTCGGACAGAAAAAGGGACTCTGACCCATTAAGGGGAGGTTTTTAGTGTGTTTCCTACTCTTCCAGCAATCTTAAAATTTCACTCCCATGACCCCCTTTCAAGATAAATTTGTACAGTTTTCGGTAGAAAAATTTACCGGCCAAAGGCCGGTTACTCTTAAATTACAGGCTCGCTATCGCTCGCCAGGATAAAATCGACACCTAAATGGCACGAAAGGTCTTAAAATTGACAGAATGGGGTGGAAATTCTTAAAATCGCCAAACTAATGGGGCAAACGTCCTAAAACCTCAAAAACAATGGGGCTAGACATGAGGGATAAAGGGGTTAAGAAAAAAAGTCCCTCAAGTGGAAATCTCCCCGTAAGTACCGGTGACTTTCTTATTACATTATATTACAGCCATTAGACTATTTTATTCAGCTTAGGAAGGACGTTCACCCATCGAGAGGTTGCAGGCCATCTCGCTTACTCCTTTTTACTGCCACAGATCCTTCTTAAACTGTACAAAATAGTTCTTTCCTTTCACTTAAATATTGCGCAATTCAGTGCAGTTGGGTCTTGAGTTCATAATTAGATTGATATCCAGTAATAAATAAATGGATATAATATCTTAGGCATGTACTTAACCTTTAACGGTGTTGATGGTGTAAGGGTTCGTTTTCATGATCTGTATGTGGTAACCCAGGTTCGAATTCCGGGAGGACCCCCATGCTTTCATTAAGTTAATTGGGAGGTGTTTGGTGTGAAATAGATTATCTATATAATATTTTCGATTGTCTGTGTGTGTGTCCTTAATAGGCGGCCGCAGTTTTGGACCTGGGGAGCTGAAACTTTGCATGTGGGTTTCAATTGACCTGGGTCAGGTCATAGAGGGGGCGAGGCCACGATCGGAGGTAGTTTCGAGGCCGAAATTGAAAAAAAATGCCGTTTGGGGCAGAAGGAGGCCTCCGATCGAAAAGGTGTATGGAACGAAAGTTGTTCGCAGCCCCCCAAAATTGGGGTACGGATGAGGTCAGATCCAAAATAGGAGGTCATTTAGCGGCCGAAATCGAGGTCGCCGTTTAATGAGGCACAGGGAGGTCGAGGCCGGTGATTATGGTAGTAGTAGTATTGTGATGATTGTGGTAGTAGTGATTGATGATGGTGATTTTGGTAGTAGTAGTGGTGGTAGTAGTGATGGTGATTACCCGGGCAACGCCGGGTACCCCTGCTAGTATTATATACAGTATAGCTAGAACAAAATATATAAGACGTCGCCGGTACAGAAACATTAAGTGGAAGGTACTCGCTTTTTATGGACCTTCTCCCTCATGTTTAGACCCATTAGTTTTGCGATTTTAAGACGTTCGTACACTAGTTTGACCATTTTGAGACCTTTCGCCTCTGCTTTGTCAATATCAAGACATTTCGTGCCGTTTAAGTGTATTTTATCCTGGCGAGCGATAGCGAGCCTGTAATTTTTTAAGGAACCGGCCTTCGGCAGTCATTTTTCTACCGAAAAATGTACAAATGTATCTTGAGTGGGGGCATAGGGGGTGTTTTTTTAAAGTTTAACGGAGGCCTAGCGAGGAAATTCAAAATTAAATATATAAATTAATAAGTAGCTCAACGAAACTAGCACTACCCCCTTAACATGCAGTGGACCGACCGACCGACCGACAGACGCGGTGCCTCATCTTTAATGGAAATTACTGCCATTAATTCAGGAAGTTTGTCGCTAATTTAAAGAATGTAAAAGGTCAGTTTCGGCGGAGGTGGTGGTTGCTTCCTTCTAAAGGAGGTGAAGTGGGAAACAAGTATAGTACAAAGATAATTACCTAGAGCTACACATATACAAACTGCACAGTCCTTGCGGTCTCTTCTAGGCAATCCCAAATTTAATCTAGCTATGAACACAATAATCTAGTATGGCTTGAAAAGAGAACCTACAATCCCATTCAGTAGTGCAATGTATCCAGGGATACTTGTACCAACAGTGATGTATGGGGCTGAGACATGGGCTCTGAAGGCAAAGGAGAGCAGAAAGCTGGATGTGATGGAGATGAGCTGCTTGAGGAGTATGTGTGGAGTGACTCGTAGAGACAGATTGAGGAATGAAGTAGGAGAGTGGGGCAACAGGAACCTTTGTCAGCCAAAGTGGCCAGAAGGGTGCTGAGCGGTATGGGTCATGTTGAGCGAATGGGAGATGAAAGGCTTACAAAGAGAATATGTGAGTCAGATACAAGGGGAGATAGAAGGGCAGGAAGACCCCCATTGAGATGGAGAGACTGTAAGACAAGCTTTGGATGATAGAGGAATGACTATAGATCAGGCAAAGGAAGTGGTAATAAACAGGAATAAATGGAGAATGTTTGTGAATAGTTGAGTGAACACGTGGTCATTTGGAGGAAGGGGTCGGGCGCAAGTTGGACTAGATAATAGTCCATCAGGCGCCTGGCCCGGGGAGACGATTAATATGAAGGGTGCGCCTGGAAGTGTGGTGGGCGGGCTTGTGGCTTCGGCTCCGCTGCATGTCTGCCTGCCGAGATCGGAACCTCTCCGGGTGGTCGGGGGCCAGGGGAGTGATGAAGCGACCTTGGTGACCCTGGTCTCTGGGTATTCTCCTGGGTGACCTAGATGTATGTGAATTTGTGTTTTGTCTGTGTTTGTTCGTAGTTTTATGTTGTGTTTTCCCTGTTCTTGCTCTGTCTTGAGGCGGCCACCCCCAAGAAAAAAAAAAAATTAAATTAAATTAAATAGAAAATAAAAAATATAAACAGGAAAAGTGGGGATCGGGCCTGAGCATATAGATAGATAGATAGATAGATAGATAGACCTGTTCCATTATTTACAACGGATTACCAATTCAATGAAAGGCAAGCAATATGGTGTCTACCGAAGGTCTTGAGATAATGAATTGTATAACGTATTCATTAACTTTGACCAGCATCATATATATCACAATATATAATTATATATATATATATATATATATATATATATATATATATATATATATATATAAGGTATGGTAAGGTGCCCTGGGTGTGTGTCTTCATCAGGCAATGGAGGGAGGGTAGAGAGAGCAGTGAGGTCTACTAGCAATCATAATATCGGATATATCTTAGTAGAATAAATATATACAGTATATAAGTATATAAATATATACAGTATATAGGTATATAAGGAATATATACAGTATATAGGTATATAAGGAATATATACAGTATATAAGTATATAAGGAATATATACAGTATATAGGTATATAAGGAATATGTACAGTATATAGGTATATAAGGAATATATACAGTATATAAGTATATAAGGAATATATACAGTATATAGGTATATAAGGAATATATACAGTATATAGGTATATAAGGAATATATACAGTATATAGGTATATAAGGAATATATACAGTATATAGGTATATAAGGAATATATACAGTATATAGGTATATAAGGAATATATACTGTATATAGGTATATAAGGAATATATACAGTATATAGGTATATAAGGAATATGTAATCGACCTATTCTCTCTCGACAACCGGTATTTATTATTAAGGGGAGGTTTTTAGTTTGTTCCCTAGACTTCCATCAATCCTAAAATTACACCCCCTAGAACCCCTTTCAAGATAAATGTGTAAATTTTTCGGTAGAAAAATGTCCCGGCCGAAGGCCGATTTCTCTTAAATTACAGGCTCGCTATCGCTCGCCAGGAAACAAATCGACACCTAAATGGCACGAAAGATCTTAAAATTGACAGAAATGGGGCGAAAGTTCTTAAAATAATCCAACTAATGGGGCGAACGTCTTAAAATTACAAAAGCATTGGGGCTAAACATGAGGGAGAAAGGGGTCCAGAAAAAAGTCCCTCAACTGGAAATCTCCCCTTAATGACACGTGTGTTTGTTTTCTCAAAGACTTGTGATTACATAAAGTTCATTAACCCCTTCACCACCATAAAGTTCATTAACCCCTTCACCACCATAAAGTTTATTAACCCCTTCTCCACCATAAAGTTTATTAACCCCTTCACCACCATAAAGTGTATTAACCCCTTCACCACCATAAAGTTTATTAACCCCTTCACCACCATCAAGTTTATTAACCCCTTCACCACCATAAAGTTTATTAACCCCTTCACCACCATAAAGTTTATTAACCCCTTCACCACCATAAAGTTTATTAACCCCTTCACCACCATAAAATTTATTAACCCCTTCACCACCATAAAGTTCATTAACCCCTTCACCACCATAAAGTTTATTAACCCCTTCACCACCATAAAGTTTATTAACCCCTTCACCACCATAAAGTTCATTAACCCCTTCACCACCATAAAGTTTATTAACCCCTTTACCACCATAAAGGTTATTAACCCCTTCACCACCATAAAGTTTATTAACCCCTTCACCACCATAAATTTTATTAACCCCTTCACCACCATAACGTTTATTAACCCCTTCACCACCATAAAGTTTATTAACCCCTTCACCACCATAAAGTTCATTAACCCCTTCACCACCATAAAGTTCATTAACCCCTTCACCACCATAAAGTTTATTAACCCCTTCACTACCATAAAGTTTATTAACCCCTTCACCACCCTAAAGTTCATTAACCCCTTCACCACCATAAAGTTTATTAACCCCTTCACCACCATAAAGTTTATAACCCCTTCACCACCATAAAGTTTATTAACCCCTTCACCACCATAAAGTTTATTAACCCCTTCACCACCATAAAGTTCATTAACCCCTTCACCACCATAAAGTTTATTAACCCCTTCACCACCATAAAGTTTATTAACCCCTTCACCACCATAAAGTTTATTAACCCCTTCACCAGCATAAAGTTTATTAACCCCTTCACCAGCATAAAGTTTATTAACCCCTTCACCACCATAAAGTTTATTAACCCCTTCACCACCATAAAGTTTATTAACCCCTTCTCCACCATAAAGTATATTAACCCCTTCACCACCATAAAGTTAATTAACCCCTTCACCACCATAAAGTTCATTAACCCCTTCACCACCATAAAGTTTATTAACCCCTTCACCACCATAAAGTTTATTAACCCCTTCACCACCATAAAGTTCATTAACCCCTTCACCACCATAAAGTTTATTAACCCCTTTACCACCATAAAGTTTATTAACCCCTTCACCACCATAAAGTTTATTAACCCCTTCACCACCATAAAGTTTATTAACCCCTTCACCACCATAACGTTTATTAACCCCTTCACCACCATAAAATTTATTAACCCCTTCACCACCATAAAGTTCATTAACCCCTTCACCACCATAAAGTTCATTAACCCCTTCACCACCATAAAGTTTATTAACCCCTTCACCACCATAAAGTTTATTAACCCCTTCACCACCATAAAGTTCATTAACCCCTTCACCACCATAAAGTTTATTAACCCCTTCACCACCATAAAGTTTATAACCCCTTCACCACCATAAAGTTTATTAACCCCTTCACCACCATAAAGTTTATTAACCCCTTCACCACCATAAAGTTCATTAACCCCTTCACCACCATAAAGTTTATTAACCCCTTCACCACCATAAAGTTTATTAACCCCTTCACCACCATAAAGTTTATTAACCCCTTCACCACCATAAAGTTTATTAACCCCTTCACCACCATAAAGTTTATTAACCCCTTCACCACCATAAAGTTCATTAACCCCTTCACCACCATAAAGTTTATTAACCCATTCACCACCATAAAGTTCATTAACCCCTTCACCACCATAAAGTTTATTAACCCCTTCACCACCATAAAGTTTATTAACCCCTTCACCACCATAAAGTTCATTAACCCCTTCACCACCATAAAGTTTATTAACCCCTTCACCACCACAAAGTTTATTAACCCCTTCACCACCATAAAGTTTATTAACCCCTTCACCACCATAAAGTTATTTAACCCCTTCACCAACATAAAGTTTATTAACCCCTTCACCACCATAAAGTTTATTAACCCCTTCACCACCATAAAGTTTATTAACCCCTTCACCAACATAAAGTTTATTAACCCCTTCACCACCATAAAGTTTATTAACCCCTTCACCCCCATTACGTAAATGTTATCATATTATAGTTACTGTTAGACGATTTTCTATAGTTTATAATCTACCTTTGCTTTCTATGTGGGTGAGGGAGACAAAAGGCAGAACTGCCTGTAGCGAGTGCCTGTCCCATAGTTGAAAGAGTGACAGGGCCAAAATCAAGGGACGTTCGAGCCAAAATGTCTGGACACACAGAGTTTGAAGCAATTTAAGACATAGGAGGAGGGAAAAACTGATTCAGGGAGAGAGTTCCAGAGCTCAGCAGTTGAACAGAAGAAAGACAACACAACAAGAAGTAAACTGTAATTTTGAATATATATTATTATTTACACGAAATACGTTCTTAGGTTATACTTATGACATCTAGGGATATTTTGCTCATCATGTTTGACGTTGGCAACTCCCGAATCTCACAACAACAATGGCGGGGGTTGGAGGAGGTTTGCTTGTGAACCTCCTTATAATGACAATTACATGATGGTCTGGCCTTTACAGTAGCCTCTACTTATGTCTATTTGGTAGCATTCAAGGAGACTACAGCAGGACTCATCTTCTTCTTCTTCTTCTTACCTCTGACCGGGTATAAGCTATCCTAGCGTTTACTAGCCTATACACCTTTGAAAGGACATTAGCCTAACCTAACAACCTTACCTAACTATCCTAGTATTATGGGTGGGGGCTGCCGCCCCCACACCCCCGCTATTTGACATCTTTGACAGATTTTTTGGTGTATTTTTCTGTGAAAAGGGTATTTTTTCAATTTGTCAATAACGAAAATCCTCCATGTGGACTATATGGAGAAAAATATGGCGAATCTGTTGGTGCCTAGTTTCCCTAATAAATTGTTTCTAATAAGGCGGATGTAGTGTCCTTGAAGATTATCATCAATTTAACTCTGTCATGTCTATAGAGTCTCTGGATAACGTTCATTTGATTATTAATAGCGTTATTAGTGCAAGGTAAGGATTATTACGAATTAATGGGGACCCTCTCATTTTCCTTTGCGATGATCGTGCTGCCATTTATCGAACACGCGGATCACTATTTACAGATTTGTGGCATCTCTCTTTCCTCTCTATCCTTCTGTGCTCTAGGCATAAAAGATAACATACGGTGCTGGGACTCAAGGGGGTGACCTGCTTTTTTGTATTTCTCTCCTTTCTCTCTTTCTCTGGCTTGTATCCATTCGGCCCCATTCAGCCAACTATTTAAAGACGTTTATCCCCATCTAGGTGTCGATTTCTTCCTGGCGAGCGATAGCGAGCCAGAATTATATGAAGAAATCCGGCTTCGCCGGAGACATTTTTCTATCTAAAAATTTACAAATTTAGCCTGCTGTCAAACAAAAATAAAACATGTGTTGGCTCGCTACCGCTCACCAGTACAAAATTGACACCAGGATGGGTATAAACGTCTTAAAACAGTAGGCTGAATGGGGCCAAACGGATACAAGCCAGAGAAAGATAGAAAAGGACAGAACAAAAACAGGTCACCCCCCTTAAGGGGTTAAGGGGGGTCACCGGCTTTTGTTATCTTTCTTTTCTGTTTTCTCTTTCCCTGGCTTGTATCCATTCGGTCCCATTCAGCAAACTGTTTTAAGACGTTTATCTCCATCCAGGTGTCGATTTATTCCTGGCGAGCGATAGCGAACTAGTATTGTATGGAGAAATCCGGCTTCGCTGGAGACATTTTTCTATCGAAAAATTTACAAATTTAGATTGCTGTCAAAACAAAAATATATATATGCTGGTTCGCTACCGCTCGTCAGCAAATATTGACACTTGAATGCGGGTAAACGTCTTAAAACAGTAGGCTGAATGGGGCCGAATATATACAAGCCAAAGAGAGAGGGAGAGAAAGAGAAAAAAAGCGAGGTGGGCTCCCTTGCAGCGATAATTGGCAATCAACTCCGACTCGAGACTCCTGCGAGACCGAAGCAAAAGTGAAGCGAATATGAGTCAAAGCCAGTCTATAATCCTTAACCTGACAAGCGCGAAATAGACCTAGGGGCTAGGGTAGTTATTTGTGCATTTCTAGCCTTGGATTCTGACAGAATTCGTTATATTTACAATATAGAGCATTATTTGTTTTCGGTATGCTTTTATTTTACATATATGATGTTGTTACGGCTGGATCGGCAATACATATTCGGGATTCTTGATCGTAGGACAGAAATGGCTTAAGTGACAACGACACGCTCGATTCCAGTCCCAAATACTATATGCTCCAGACAACAAAAGCACCAACGCCCTACAGAGTTATCGTCTACGGTAACGAGGTACCTTAACTCGGCGAAAGTGTACAACAGGGGTAGGCTATGAGGCTAAACTCCCTCAAACATTTATAGGTTACGTTATTACTAAAGAAATGCAATACTCAAGAAACTACGTTAATATTAAGCCTCTAATAATGTAGAATAGAAGCAGGCTAAAGGTATGACAGTGAAATGCTAAATGACAAATGTACACGCCTACTTGAAAGCACGTGCACTACACTAACTGTTCCCTACTAACATGCACTAGCATGTAGCATACAAGATGTTCATGATCCAGTAGATACCTAATAATACACATGGGAGGAACATAAATAGTAGTCACTTATTATAATAATGAATCTATACTTGGAATAACTAAAAGGTTGCAGGCAACAGTACTGCGCCGGTAGCCTACTACCGCATAGGCTACTTCGCTTCTCTCACTCTGTCTCCCCTCCGAGTCCGTATATGCCCTACGCAAGAGAACTCCGGACACAGCAGCAAAACGACAGTGCAGTTAATTGATACATGAAAGTATTAATAGTGTTGTCTTGTGTGTGAGTAATGTGTATTGTAAAGTGTTACATATATATATACTTAAAGAGAGCTGCAATGCATAGTAAAATAAAGATATATCCCACTCATCATCCCCATGTGTTCTAGCTAGCAGGCCAAGTCACAGGAACAACGAGTCCCAGCACCGAAAGCGAGAACCCAGGAAAAGACTGTAGAGAACACAAGGACAGATAAATTACGTTACTCTACTACACCGGCACTACGAGCGAGCTGTAGTCTCGGGTGCTACACTCGCTCCTGGCTCGGTATGCAAATCAAGGCTAAGTCCTCGTCCCTCTACAGACAACTCCTGGGCATGGTCGGGCTATTACACATGGCACCAGTCTAGTCACAAATGAGATGATGAGCGGGGCATATAACTCGTGAACATGTAGAACGTTCACCAACTATCCTCATCAAGAAGATCGCTGTTCACATTAACCCCTTAAATCTAATACATGTAAATATATGCTTGTCCTAAGAGTAATACGAGAGGTGAGTGCTGAAACTCCTTTAGGACCTCAAGGGAAGGTTATGCATTTAAATAGAGAGAAGAATGAAATGAGAATAATGTCGTCAGAGAGAAAGAGTGCAACCGTGAGAAGTTGGGAGAGAGGGCAAGGGATGTTAGAATCTCAAAGGTTCTAGGCAACCTGGTCATAGAACACGCAGCGAGCCTCCAGGCAATGTGGTGTACGACAACATGGGCCCCCAGGCAGCGTAGGCAGGCAGCAATGGACTACCAACCCTATCGCGCCTAGCTATAAGCGCAAGGCTGCCAACCAGTCTATACGTCTGGCAACCCACCCGGCCATGCTACCCTCCTGCTCTGAAGCCCAACTCACTCTCTCTCTCTGAACTCCCATTGTCTTATCTATCAACTTCTCTATTGATACTACATATTAAATGGAAGGTCTCGAGATGGCTTAAAACAAAACCCACCACTGGTTAGCACATGACGAGACCTTTGCAGAGATACAAAGAACATAGTTATAAGTTGTCACACTCAATATACATATTGGCTGACGGTAGCCAGATCACGGGCGGTACATTCGAGTACCAAGGAGTACAATCAGGTTGCGTTGCGGAGCACTGGGTGCGTCACAGCCCCCCCCAAGATTTTAGATAATCGACCTTAGAAGCATTATCAAAATCTGACAGGCAACCAACCGACCTGCTACCCTTAGCTGCCACTAATTGCAAAAGGTGCACAACAACTGAAGTGTGAATTATACATAAAACACAATATCGCATGCATCATGCTACAACAATAAAGACTTACAAAACTAAAAAAAAAAGAAAGAGTTTTCTCGTTTATTTTATTGTTTTATAATCTTTTTGGACGGCGTTATGATAGCCTAATTTTACTCCTGCTCAACCCACGCACCGTGCACGACTATCCTGGATCATCAACCCTTGATAGACAATCTGCTATCACGTTCTCACTCCCAGCAATATGCTGAATGTTGAGATTATACTCTTGGAGCATTAGGGACCACCTGGTCAACCGCATATTCCGATTGTGAAACTGATTTAGGAATTTCAAGGGATGATGGTCCGTATAAATCGTCACTACCGGGCCGTAGGCTGGAACATAAACTTCGAAATGTTTGAGCGACAAAACGATAGCAAGAAGCTCCTTCTCTATAGTCGAGTAATTCCTTTGTGCCGAATTAAACTTGCGAGAAAAGAAGCTCACTGGGTGTTCCAAGCCCTCGGAATCAGTCTGCAGTAACACTGCCCCGGCACCCACACCGCTGGCATCAGTCGCCAGCTGAAAACTCCTGGAGAAGTCTGGGGCTCTCAAAATCGGATGTGTACACAGCAGGTGCTTGACTAGGTCGAAAGCCCTCTGACACTCCGCAGCCCAACAGAACTTCACTGACTTCGACAGTAGATCAGTTAACGGTGCTAAGACAGTAGAGTATCCCCGGATGAAGCGCCTATAATAGCCTATCATACCTAGGAACCGCATGACCTGGCGCTTAGTGGTGGGCCTGGGAAACATATTGATAGCCTGTATCTTGCTCAGGGGGGGGCACACCCGGCCTAACCCGACCACAAAGCCAAGATACTGCACAGTAGCCTTTACAAACTCGCACTTCCTCAGGTTCACCACCAGCCCAGCATCGTGCAACTTCCCAAACAGGGTCTCTAAGTGTCTTAGGTGATTTTCAAAATCGTCATCATATACTATCACGTCATCAAGGTAGACCGTGCAGTTAGGGATTTCGTCACAAATATCGTTCATCAGGTTCTGAAACGTGGCAGGTGCGTTCTTAAGCCCATAAGGCATTACGTTACATTGGTAGGTCTTGCCATCTACCACAAAACCACAAACTTGCTTAGCTCGGTCCGACATGGGTACTTGCCAGTAGCCTTTTACAAGACCAATTTTAGTAAGGTACTTTGCATTCCCTATCTTGTCCACGCTGTCGTCAACTCGAGGCAAAGGGCAAGGGTTGGTAGTGGTCAAGCCATTTAGCCTACGAAAATCTATGCAGAACCACACCTTGCCGTCAGGTTATTGCTGCAATGTGACGGGTGATGTCCACTTCACATAACCTTCAGTGATCATCCCTCTCTCAACCATGTACTTTAACTCCTCCCGTAAAGCTGGCAACTTTACCGGGGGCACATGGTAGGGCACTGACTTGAAGGGCACATTATCACCGACGTCCACGTCGTGCGTTACCTGAGTAGTGAGACCTGGGTGTTCGGCGAAAACAGAGGGGTATGACCTGAACAGGCCTAGGACAGCAGCACCCTGGTGCTCAGGCAGGTGACTTACAGCTTGCCTAGCCTCTTGTTCAGTATTCCCCGCCCACTGTTCCGCGGAAATGACACAGTCCCAGCTATCCTCCTCAGCAGCATGACTGTCCCCACCTCCTTCTCCACCCTGGCCGCTGCAGGCCAGCACAGGGACAGTGAGAGGCTCTGAGGGGCGTCTCACATACTCTTTCATGAGGTTAACATGACATAACTGATGTTTTTTTCCTACGGTCAGTTGTTGCAATGAGATAATCAAGGTCGGACAGTTTCTTAGCCACCACATACGGCCCAATGAACTTGGCAGAAAGGGGGTGTCCAGGCAAAGGTAAAAGCAACATTATCTCCTGACCCACCGAAAACTCCAGAAGCTTCACCTTGGCGTCATACTGGTGCTTCATGACCGCCTGTGCATTAACCAAGTTATTACCTGCCGCTGCCATGCAACCTATAAGTCTCTCCCGGCTCTCAAGGACATATTTAAGTACAGACCCCGGCTTCTCTTCGCCCTCCCAGATCTCTTTCACCATACTTAAAGGTCCTCTCACATTATGGCCAAAGACTAGTTGATTTGGACTGAGCCCCAGGCTCTCTCCTGGGACCTCACGTGCAGCGAACAGAACATACGGCAGACCCAAATCCCAATCAGTGTCATGTTCTGCACAGTAACAGCGTAGCATACTCTTCAGGGTCGAGTGCCACCGCTCCAAGACTCCCTGACTCTCGGGATGGTAGGCTGACGACACTACAGAACATATACCGTGCAACTGAAGGGTTTGCTTGAACAATTTGGATGTAAAATTGCTCCCCTGGTCTGACTGCACCTCACGTGGAAATCCATAACGGGAACAGAACAATAATAAGTTTTTAACAACTGCCTTTGCCGAGCCGTTTCTCATGGGGTATGCGTCCGGGTATCTCGTAGCCACATCCATGATTGTCAACAGGAATTTATTGCCACTACTAGTAGGCGGGAAAGGGCCAACCAAATCTACTACAACTTTGCTGAACGGAGGCCCGGTGACAGGTATGGGAAACAAAGGTGCCTTCGGGATTGTCTGGTTAGGCTTCCCCGTTGTCTGGCAGGTCGCACACCCAGCCACCCATGCACAGACATCAGCCTTGACCCCAGGCCACTAGAAAAACCTGCCCAATGCCGCCAATGTTTTTGTTACCCCCAAATGACCCGCCACCGGCACATCATGCGCCAGACACAATAAGGACTCTCTATACTTATTTGGAACAACCACCTGGTCTACTACCCTCGCACCGCCCTCCCACTTCGATTTGGGGTCTAGAAATCTGCGGTACAATATCCTGTTGAGCCTAAAGAAATCTCCCGGCTTCGCATCCCCATCTTCCTCCAACTCTATGGCACCATTGCTATAACGAGCTAGGCTAGCGTCTTGCAGCTGCTGCTCACTAATGTCCCCGGGCGTCAATGCATCAAGATGGTTTTGTAATAAGACATTACCCCGGCTAGTAGGCTCTACTGCCTTAGTGGCTCTCGCTACAGCTCTTGCCTCACGCGAAGTCTTACCCAACTCTGCCTTGTTACACACCATATCTGGGCCAGAGTCAACTCCCGTGTTTATTATAGGTCCAAGTACCGAATCACCGAGAAGTGCAGCAGAATCAATGTCCCTTTTCCTGCCCTTAGCAACCTTCTCCTGATCCTTCCTCCACTGTCCCCGAGGTTGAGTGCTAGGCTGTGCAGGAGCCGCAGAGCGAGATCGGGTTACCACACAGGCCATCTCATCCTGTTGGCACCTCCCAACCCATTCCCGATTCTCACCATCCACGTCGTCCGCCCTCTCGGCAACGACTAAGGGTGGAGTCCCGGAAGTGGGCACCGCAAAGTCGTTGCCGAGAAGAAGGTCGACGCCCTCAACTGGCAAACACTCAACGATCCCTACATCCAGCTCCCTGCACACCTCTCCCACTCTCAACTCCAACCTCACAAGTGGGTATGACCTCATAGCATTTATACCCTGCACCACAACAACTCTGGCCGCATTTATCGGTTTCCCTGTGAAGTTCCTCAACAAAGTTTGCGAAGCCCCCGTATCCCTCAGCAAGTCAACCCTCCGTAGTTCACTCCCCCAGCTCACAAACCCGTGTCCCCGATGGCTACAGAAAGTGTCCCGGACAGGTGTCGAACCTTCCGTACGCTTCTTTACCGCGTGTGCCTCAGCTGCTGACAACCTACCCCGGGCAGTTGCTGGAGCCTTCAGAGACACACCGATACTGTGAACCAATGACACCGGCTTAGCGGGAGTGTTACTAGGGCACTCACATGAATAATTGCCTAGCTTCTGACATTTGTAACATTTCACATCCCCAATGGGCTTCTTCCCTTGTGCAGGCGAAGAAGGGGCCTGACCTTTAGTAAACGGGAGAGGCTTGTGTTTGTAGGTGTTATTAGGTGCAATGCTTTTAGTGTGGTTATGTGTGTCATAGGATTTGTTATTATCGAAAACTCTGGTGGGTGGGGTATAGCGCCCCTTCTGCCCTGACTCAGCCCTCTGAGCGGCACCGCAACCACGAATCAATGATAATCTGAGGTCTGCCATCTTGGCAGCCTCCTCTACTGTCTTGGGACATTTTTCCTTAATGTTCAGCGTTAGATCGGTTCCAGTACATTTGTAAAACTGTTCCAGATAGAAAAGTTGCTTAATTTCCTCAGCCGACTCTGCGTGCTCGGACCGAAACCAGTTATTACATGCATCTGTTAAGTCCCGTGCGTGCTCCATAAAACTGACGTCGCTCTTCTTATTCACGCCACGGAACTTCAATCTATATGTTTCGGGTTGCAGTTCGTAGGCCCGGAGCACAGCCTCCTTCACCAGACACTCTCGTCCAGTGACAGTGCATCGTAGGCTTTCAACCCCTTACCCACTAGACGTGATGAAACTAATGCTGCCCGTTTAACCTCCGGCCAGTCATACTCACGACACTTCTTTTCGAAACGAGCAAAAAACTCAGTCACTGCTGTCTCATCAAATGCGGGTACTAACTTAATTAAATGCCAAAGGGAGTCTGGAACCCGGTGCCCACCACCGAGATGACGCCCCGTGGTCTCTACTCTAGACTTCTCGACATCCATTTCAGCCTGGTACCTGGTTGCATCCTGATTGGCTTGGATTCTAGCAACCTCTATGCGTTCTATACTAGCCTGTTGTATCTGAGTCTCCTGCAGCTTAATCCGTTCTATACTAGCCTGTTGTATCTGAGTCTCCTGCAGCTTAATCCATTCTATACTAGCCTGTTGACTCTCTCGCAACTTAAGCTTAGCTAGTTCTAGCTGAAATAACATCTCAGGAGACAGGCCTGGGGGGGGAGAGCACAAAATGGGGGATCCACACCGAGACGTGTTTACGGGTAAGCCAGCTTGCCATTGAGAACCCTCCTGCTGCATCGTGCTAAGACTCGCTGGCTGAGGGCCCAGCTCAGGGGTAGAGTGGAATGGAGGCTTGGAGGGAACCCCCCAAGACCCCACTCCAACCCACCGCCCCATCGCCATCACCCAACAAACATGCCACCAAATTCTTCTTGGGCCAACTGTCAGGACAGTCCCGCCCCAAAACCGTGGCTAAACAGCGAAGACCGTAACAATCAATAGCCTGCAGGCGCTGTTCGGTCAAAGGTGTCTGCAAAAATGCCCGGGCATCCCTCTCTCCACTTATAACACTCCCCTCCCTAAATATCTGCTGTACTTGCTGGTCACTAGGCTGTACCATGTTATCCTCCCCCGTAAATGATGAGTCATTAGACATAGTGCTGGTTATACAATTGCTGTTCATAAAAAAAAAAAGTGCTTATTACTAATTGCAGTCTCGACTCACAAAATGTTAAAGATGCTTGAATGACTCTACTCTAGACACCTAACGAAACAATCTGCAAGTCCACCAATACAATAATGACACAATAAAAATTCCTCCAATATGCAAGAAAATTCTAGCCAGCTCTACTAGGTAGCATAGAATAGTTCTCCAAAAAACATGTGATAGGATACTACTGAATCTTGTGCAAGGTCGCCATTTTGTTACGGCTGGATCGGCAATACATATTCGGGATTCTTGATCGTAGGACAGAAATGGCTTAAGTGACAACGACACGCTCGATTCCAGTCCCAAATACTATATGCTCCAGACAACAAAAGCACCAACGCCCTACAGAGTTATCGTCTACGGTAACGAGGTACCTTAACTCGGCGAAAGTGTACAACAGGGGTAGGCTATGAGGCTAAACTCCCTCAGACATTTATAGGTTACGTTATTACTAAAGAAATGCAATACTCAAGAAACTACGTTAATATTAAGCCTCTAATAATGTAGAATAGAAGCAGGCTAAAGGTATGACAGTGAAATGCTAAATGACAAATGTACACGCCTACTTGAAAGCGCGTGCACTACACTAACTGTCCCCTACTAACATGCACTAGCATGTAGCATACAAGATGTTCATGATCCAGTAGATACCTAATAACACACATGGGAGGAACATAAATAGTAGTCACTTATTATAATAATGAATCTATACTTGGAATAACTAAAAGGTTGCAGGCAAGAGTACTGCGCCGGTAGCCTACTACCGCATAGGCTACTTCGCTTCTCTCACTCTGTCTCCCCTCCGAGTCCGTATGCGCCCTACGCAACAGAACTCCGGACACAGCAGCAAAACGACAGTGCAGTTAATTGATACATGAAAGTATTAATAGTGTTGTCTTGTGTGTGAGTAATGTGTATTGTAAAGTGTTACATACATATACTTAAAGAGAGCTGCAATGCATAGTAAAATAAAGATATATCCCACTCATCATCCCCATGTGTTCTAGCTAGCAGGCCAAGTCACAGGAACAACGAGTCCCAGCACCGAAAGCGAGAACCCAGGAGAAGACTGTAGAGAACACAAGGACAGATAAATTACGTTACTCTACTATACCGGCACTACGAGCGAGCTGTAGTCTCAGGTGCTACACTCGCTCCTGGCTCGGTATGCAAATCAAGGCTAAGTCCTCGTCCCTCTACAGACAACTCCTGGGCATGGTCGGGCTCTTACACATGGCACCAGTCTAGTCACAAATGGGATGATGAGCGGGGCATATAACTCGTGAACATGTAGAACGTTCACCAACTATCCTCATCAAGAAGATCGCTGTTCACATTAACCCCTTAAATCTAATACATGTAAATATATGCTTGTCCTAAGAGTAATACGAGAGGTGAGTGCTGAAACTCCTTTAGGACCTCAAGGGAAGGTTATGCATTTAAATAGAGAGAAGAATGAAATGAGAGTAATGTCGTCAGAGAGAAAGAGTGCAACCGTGAGAAGTTGGGAGAGAGGGCAAGGGATGTTAGAATCTCAAAGGTTCTAGGCAACCTGGTCATGGAACACGCAGCCAGCCTCCAGGCAGTGTGCTGTACGACAACATGGGCCCAGCCCAAGCAGCGTAGGCAGGCAACAATGGACTACCAACCCTGTCGCGCCTAGCTATAAGCGCAAGGCTGCCAACCAGTCCATACGTCTGGCAACCACCCGGCCGGCAGCGCGGCGCGTTGCTACCCTCTTGCTCTGAAGCCTAACTCACTCTCTCTCTCTGAACTCCCATTGTCTTATCTATCAACTTCTCTATTGATACTACATATTAAATGGAAGGTCTCGACATGGCTTAAAACAAAACCCAACACTGGTTAGCACATGACGAGACCTTTGCAGAGATACAAAGAACATAGTTATAAGTTGTCACACTCAATAAACATTGCGGCTGACGGTAGCCAGATCACGGGCGGTACAGTCGAGTACCAAGGAGTACAATCAGGTTGCGTTGCAACGCACTGGGTGCGTCACAGTGTCTACGAAGGTGATTATGTTTTTGAAACCTTTGACTCCCTCCATGAGTCCCATGACATCGACTGCTGGAAGTTGCCATGGCTTGGAGGCAATGAGTTTTCCTGATGGTCCTGGGGTCCTGGTTTTATCTTTGCCTAACACGCAGGCTCGGCACGCTTCGGTTATCTTCTTCGCGGCTAGGTAGGTCGAAGGGATCCAGTAGATTTCTTGGAAGGTGGTGACTAGTTTTCTCTGACCTAGATGGATGCCATTATGGGAGTGGAGAGATTGCATCGTAGCTAGGGCTGTGGTAGGGCTGATGACAATTTTCCCTTCAGTGGTGTAGAGGTTGTCTCCCTTTCGTTGTAGTTTGGAGAAGATATGACTTGGGATCCAATCTGGATTTTGTTGAAGTTGAAATTGTTGAAGCGGGTGTTGTTGGTCATGGTCCGTGGAGTCCTGGTGATGGATAGCGCGTATTGTTGCAGTAGGTGGGGTAGGTTGAAGCAGCAGTTTGGAGAGGGCGTCGGCGTTGGTATGGAGCTTTCCGGGCCTGTAAGCTATTTTAAAATTATAATCCTCCAGGGATTCTCGCCATCTGACTGTTAAGGCGTTTTTGGTGTCAGATTTCCTAAGCCATTGTAAGGTGTGGTGGTCGGTGATGATGGTGACCTTGACCCCGGCAAGATACCCTTTAAATTGTTGTAGCGCCCAGATAATTCCTAAACATTCTCGCTTAGTGACGGGATAGTTTATTTCTGCGGGGTTGAGAGTTTTGGTGGCACAGGCAATGATATGTTCTCTTCCGTCCCTGGTTTGAGCTAACACTGCCCCAATTCTGAACAATGATACACCTGTGTAGAGGTGGAAGGGTTGTGTATAATCAGGGAAGGAGACAACTGGTGCAGCTACTAGTAGATCCTTAAGAGTGTTGAAGGCCTGTAGACATTGAGTAGTCCAAAGGAATGGCTCTTTCTTTCTGGTGAGGTCGTGGAGGGGTTTGGCAATGGTGGCAAAATTCTTCACGAAGCGTCAGTAGTTGGACGCTAATCCTAGGAAAGCTCGAACTCCTTTAACGTTGTTTGGTGGTGTGGTGGCACTTATTGCCTTGAGTTTGGCTGGATCTGGGGAGATGCCTTCTTCGGTGACGATGTGACTGAGGAATTGGACTTCTTTTTGGGCCATGGTGCATTTCGAGGGTTTGAGCTTCAGGTTGGTATCACATATTCGTTGAATTACCTGGCGTAAATGTTGTAGGTGTTCAGCCCAAGTTTTCCCGAAAACAATGATGTCATCTAGATAGGCTAGACATGTTTCCCAAGTTAATCCTTGTAGCACAGATTCCATGAGCCGTGAGAAGGTCGCTGCTCCGTTACAGAGTCTAAACGGCAGTACTGTACTGTACATTCGTAGAGTCTATTGTGACGCATATCTACGTGTGAGCATGCTGTACAGAACGCCTAGTCATGCCCCACTCTCGCTAGGATCGTCAGGGCAGGAACTTTGGCTGTAGTCTATGTAGAGTTTCCTAACTTAGTTCATGTGAGCCGTTGTACTATAAGTATTATGAATATGTATTTTGTTTTCATCTGAGTCAACAAGTTCTATTTTATATCATTAGTTATAAGTATTGTGTGTAAAACTTATTTGTAATGATGGGAAGAGAAACAGCCACAGTTGGGGGTCAGTGGGTGTGCCAGGCGGGAGGTGGGCCTAACTCACTCCCATTCCTCCCTCCCTCAGTGCTAGGGGAGCCTTTGTCTATCCCAGAGGAGAGAGAGAAATTACGTAATGGTTGTCAGTGGGCGGTCCTTAGTAGTTCACGTTGGGCTCACTAGAGGGCCGGGTATAAAAGGGAAGTCTAGCCATTTTTTCATCAGAACTCATTAGGCAGAGCGACTTCTCATTTCCCTTGCTAACTATATATATTCTTCTGACTGATGGGAACTTTCTCTACTACCTTACATTCTTATCTCCTCTTTTCCCTGTCTGTTTAACTTCCATGGTCCCGTTGGTGCAGAGCTAGTCAGCCAACGTATTATCGCTTGAGTTCTCACGAGATACTTGCCTATTAGATAGCCTATTTTGGAAGGGTTAACTTAGAATAGGATTGATTTATGTTTGTTGCACTTGTATATGCATTTCCCTGTGTGTTATTATTATTATTCCTGTTTTCTGCTAGTCTAGGTAATGCTAGACTGGGGTAAGGCTTTTCTGTGTTACGAGTTGTTGTTTGATGCAGTGGTTAAGCGATAAACCTGCATACTCGTTTCGGTTCAGTGAAGCCTAGTGTCGGGAATAGGGTGATGATCCCGACAGGTTTTGGTCCAATAGGACATTTGAATTTGGCGGTATCGTATTGCTTGTATGATTTCGGCTGGTTCTTTGTGTATTGTAGTTTATTCTTAAGTTAGGTTAAATATTAACTGTAATGTATAAATATCTACATCAGCTCTAGATGTATTACGAAACCAAGTTATGGGTTATAATTATTATGAGCCGGCAGCCATATGTAATTTCGCGAAGCGATCGGACGCCGGCCCTCAGTCTCTCAATCAACACCATAGAGTAAACATCTCCTCCCCCGGCTCTGACTCAACCCACGGTCCACCATGGGCTACAACTAAATATAACAACAGTCCTACATCACCAGTCCTCTAAGCTAAGTTCATTGTATGATATTGTATTATGTGAACATTCCTACATGTCATGCAATTGAACTAGCCGTTTGTGGGGGACTGGATTAAACCCATCGACGAATACCACGTTGGTAAATATTATATTATATAACTATTTGTTGGGATAGTCATGTACCAGTGATATGTCAATTAACCGTTAAATAAGATTCCCGACAAATATTGGTCCTTCGTTCCCTCCATATATTCCCGTAGTCCCGTTTTGTTTGCTTCATTGCCGCTTGTGGGCTTACAAATGGCTGCCGCCTCGCGCGTTGTTGGCCGACTGCCATTCCCTAATTTACACCCAGCTTCTTCCCTCCTGTTTTTTAGCATTTAGGCGCCGTCTCTATCTTTTTTGGGACTAGGTTCCTGGTTTTTTTGGGCGTGTGATCCTTGGCGTTTTTTTGGTGGGTTAGCTGGGCTGCAGATTGGGGTTAGGGTAATTCCGTAGGGCGCCATTTCGCGCTCCTAGGCTAGGCTAGGCAGTCTAGGCCTGCAGGTGTCTGTGGTGGCTTTCATTTCGCTTTGGTGGTGTGCCTGTGGTGTTAGTTGTGTTGTCATTGTGGGACTCGTTATTCATTTTGCTGTGGGGAGGGTTCTCATGTGACTTTTTATATTAATTTTATAATAGCCTAGGCCTAGTTGCTTACAGTGGCGGTCATGAGTGTCTGTCTTTGTTGATTCCTAAGCGATTGACAGTTAATAGTCAGACCTCATGATTGTAGCTTAACCAGCTAGGCTTACCTATAAAGGGCTTATAATAATAATTAGTGCTTCACCTTACCCTTTCTTTCGATTAACAGTTTGTAGTCTGACCTCATTGTAATTTAAGTTGCTTAAATTTAGACCTTAACGATGACAGATTTGAAGAAACTTAAGATTCTTAAGGGAGGGATGAAGGGAAGTTTAAACAGATGTTTAAGAGATCTTGATGAATTTTTAATAAGTGCCACGGCTGATCAGATAAAGGGTAAATTTGCTACTGTTACTAAATCGCTAGCTACTTATGATAGTTATGCTCAGCAGGTATATGGTTTATTGACCGTTACTGACGATGTGGAAGAAGAAATGTCGGCAGATCTTGTGTACTTTGAGGACGTTAATACCGCATTAGCCAGACTATCTTCCACCCAAGAAACAACCTCTGTTAAGGATACCGGTACACCAAAGGCGACTGGTTTTAACCTGCCGAAGCTTACTTTGCCAACCTTTTCCGGGGATTCGGCTACCTGGACTGGATTTTGGGATATTTTTGAGTGTTCCGTCCATCATAATCAAACGCTCACATCCATCCAAAGGTTCACATATCTCCGTGGTCAATTGAAAGGGGAGGCATTGAAGTTAGTCGATGGGTACAAGCTAGAAGCTACCAGCTACGAGTCTGCAGTGGAGTTGCTGAAGAGAACTTACGGGAGAGTGGAAGTCATCAAGACAGCTTTAATTACCAAATTCTTCACACTAGATCCTCCATCCTATGATGTGGCGGACCTAAAGGAGTACTATGCCTCCTTTGAGAGCCTCCTCCGAAGTATGGAGACAATGGCCGTCACCAAGGAGGAGATATTTAGTGTGAATATCTTGAATAAAATACCCTCTCCCCTAAGGGAAATCTTTAGACGACAACTAAGCGACTCTCCACTAAACTTGGAAGCGTTAGTGCAGGTGTACCAGACTGAAGTCTTCAATATGGAGAGTACTGGACACTACCGACAAGTGGAGGTGTCGCCATCTACTGCAGCTTTCCCGGTACAGACTTCTCCTAAACAGAAAAGGCCAATATCCTTGGGTTGTAAGTTGTGCAGTGTCCACGGTCATCTGTGGTATCAGTGTCCTAAGTATCCTAAGGCTACACAGAAGATTAGCAAGGCTAAATCGCTTAAGTTATGTACCAGCTGTCTGGCAAGAGACCACTTCAACAGTACCTGCACCAATTCCTACATCAAACCTTGTAAGTATTGCAAGGGGAAACATTGGTTTTCCCTTTGCACCCAGTCTGATCGGCACGACGGCAAAGAAAAGGGGAGAACCCCCAAAGAGTCACATGAGAAAAATAAGAGCGAGGGTGATAAAGTATCTGCCATGTCCATTGCTTCTCGAGAATGTCAATTGCTTCCTACTATGATGCTGCCAGTAGTGGGGAGTAATAATAATACTATAATGACGCGCACCTTACTTGACCAATGCTCACAGAGGTCATTCGTTCTGCGGTCATCAATACCCCAGCTCAAGTGTACCAGCAAGGGTCAAGAGAATTTGCGTCTCCATGGTTTCACTGGTGAAATAGATTCCAGTGACTATGATATTGTGGAGATTTCATATGTTTATAGAAAAAAAGTATGTCCCATCAAGGCTGTTGTGGTAGACTCACTACCCAGTTTCTATATAGCATCAGAGATTCAACCACATTTGAAATATCTCAGAAGCAAGGGGTATAAACTGGCTGATGATCAACTCTCTGCTAACAATGGTATTATGCTACTGGTCGGAGCTGATTATTACTACGACCTGGTTCACCCTGGATATCGGCGGGTAGATAAGCTTATAATGCTCCCCACGATCCAAGGGTATGCCATTTCTGGATCCTATGCCACTTCCTCTCAAGACACACAGGTGGAGGTGGTTACGGTCCTCAAGGTAGCAGTAAGCCCCATAGATAAATATATTAGGCCAAATGTGCCTGATAATACATGTACTGATATAGATAAGCTATGGGACTTGGACAATATTGGAATTGACCCACATGAACTTGATCGTGAGTCCAAGCTAGCGTTAAGCTCGTATGAAGAGACTGTAACGTATGACTCTGGCAGAGGTCAGTATGTGGTAAGGCTCCCTTGGAATGATAACAAGAGTAAATTACCTACTAATTTCCATCTAGCACTTGGTAGGTTACGTGGCCTTCAGAAGCAGTTTGTCAAGGATCCAAGTTATTGCGAGACTTATGTGGCAGTTTTAGCCGAGCAGGTACAACGTGGATTTGTGGAGAGAGTAGATCTCAGTGAGTATGGGGATAACATCCATTACCTTGCTCACCATGGGATTAAAAAGGACAGTTCCACCACTCCTGTTCGTATTGTGTATGACTGCTCTGCTAAATCCAGTGATCGCTCCTATAGCCTGAATGATTGTCTGTACACGGGTCCGTCTCTGGTCTCTGATCTAGCGCAAATTATGTTGCGCTTCAGATGTCATAAGTTTGCATGGGTCGCCGATATTGAGAAGGCCTTCCTGATGCTTCAACTCCATCGTGAAGACAGGGACTCGACGAGATTTTTATGGCCACGGGACCCAATGGATCTAGATTCAGAGTATCTGGTCTACAGGTTCAGAGTCGTCTTATTCGGGGCGACCTGTTCCCAGTTCCTTCTCAACGCTACTATCTTGCGTCATCTTGAGGAGGCTGGACTAGATCCTGACTTCAAGAATGAGATCAAGCAGGGGATCTATGTGGACAATCTTCAAGGCACCGGAGACAATGAAGATTTATTGCTCAAGAGATGCTGGGAGATCCGTGATATATTTGCCAAGGCTCATTTATACTTAAGAGAATGGGCCACTAATAGTGATCTTTTGAAAGGTCAATTTACTTCTGACGGTGTAGCTACTGAGAATAGTGAGGTGAAGTTTTTAGGCCACAAATGGGACACTACCACAGATTGTATATCCTTCTGTCACACCCCATGCGGCAGTGAGCTTATGACCAAGCGAAACTGCTTAAGCTTGTCAGCGAGGTTGTTTGATCCCCTAGGTTTTTTGCTGCCTGTAACAATCCGTGCTCGTATGTTTTTACAGCAACTGTGGCGGCTAAAACTAGATTGGGATACGCCCCTCCCGATTGAGTTACAAGATACTTGGCAGTTGATTCGGTCGGACCTTTCCACATGTTGCAAGGTCCAACTTAATCGTCAGGTTATTAGTGGTCAACAGGTGGATCTACATGCCTTTTCTGATGCTAGTAATAGTGCGTACGGTACTGCCATATACATATGCAATGGTAGTGAAGCGACGCTGGCTATAGCGAAGGCCAAAGTAGCCCCTATAAAGAAGATTACAGTTCCTAAATTAGAACTTACTGCATTGCTTCTGTCTGCTCGTCTAATAAAGTTTACACTGGATGCTTATGCAGACATACTACAGATTAATAACGTCTATGTCTGGAGCGACAGTCAAATAGCGCTTTCATGGGTACACAGCCAGAAAGTGTTACCTGTTTATGTTTCTAATCGCACTGATGAGATACATAACTTAGTTCCTACGGCTAAATTTCGCTATGTGAGCACCAGGGATAACCCCAGTGACATCATTTCACGGGGGATCTCGGCACAGCAGTTTATGTCTTCCTCTATTTGGTGGCATGGACCTCCATGGCTTACATCTCCAACTGAGTGGCCTCAGGATTTCAGGGATTACATATCTGATCCTTCAAGTCGGCCCCAAGATGATGTGTTAAGTAGTTCGAATGTGAGTACTACACATCAGGATAACAAGTTGGTAGAGTGGGAACGTTACGGCAGCTATGATCAAGTAATACGGGTATTTGCATGGATATACCGTTTCATTAACAACATGAGAAGTCGGGCTCACGGGTCTTTCCTTAGTGAAGATTCGAAGCATATCAGACTCCATGAATTTAGATCAGCAGAAGCAAAACTAATATGTTTAGTACAAAAGGAATCTTATCCTACTGAACATCAAATCCTGAGCAAGGAGTCAAAGGCCAAACCCTCAAACTTAATGAGGCAGCTAGGATTATATATGGAAGGAGGCATTATTAAGTGTAGAGGCAGGATACAAAAAGCGGACATTACTGATTCTGCGAAATATCCTGTCCTCCTTAGTTCCTCTCATTTGATTACCAAACTGTTGATTCGCCAATGCCATAGGACCTGCCTACATTTTGGCGTAAATTATGTTCTGGCGTATATGCGACAACGTTGGTGGATCCCTAAGATGCGACAAGCAATTAAAGGGATCCACAATAGCTGTACTATCTGTAAAAGATTACAGGGTAAGCCTTACTCCCCAGTTGATCTACCTCCCTTGCCTGAGTTCAGGGTACAAAGGACTGAACCATTTCAGGTAACCGGGGTAGACTACACCGGAGCGATTCATGTTAGAGAATCGCCCGGTAATATCATAAAGGTATATGCCGTCCTATTCACATGTGCGGTAACCAGAGCGATTCATATTGAATTGATTGACGACCTATCCAGTGAGGGGTTTTTGCATACTCTAAGACGCTTTGCAGGCCGCAATGGTTTCCCTCAAATTATTATGAGCGATAATGCGACTTGTTTTGTCGGGGCCTCTAAATATCTCCAGAGTTTAATGGATGACCCGCAGGTTGTGGCTACCCTCACTGGAAAGGGTTGTCAGTGGAGATTTATACCAGCACGTGCACCATGGTTCGGGGCGATTTGGGAGAGAACAATCGGTATCGTCAAATCCGCCTTGAAGAAGGTACTAGGAAGGGCACTGGTGACCAGCCGGGAGTTGCAAACCATCTTAATAGAAATTGAGATGTCAGTCAACGACAGGCCCTTGACCTATACCTCGGCAGATGTTGATGACCTCTTACCCATTTCGCCTTCCATGATGACACGTGGACGAACCCTTAATACCTTTCCTAAATCGTCCGTAAATGACGAAGATCTGCTAGACCCTACGTTCGGCAATGCTGACGCCACACGTCGTCGCTTCCAGTATGTAAACAAGGTGTCCGACGATCTATGGAAACGGTGGACCCAAGAATATTTGCTGTCTCTTCGCGAGCGTTACTCTCATAAGATCAAAGGGACGAATCAACGATGGCCTCGTATCGGGGATATCGTCCTGATTCATGATGAGCGTCATAGGTTATTTTGGAAGCTTGGGAGGATTATCGATTTGTTCCAGGGCATTGATGGTCTTATAAGGGTTGCTAGAATACGAACTTCGACTGGGGTTACTACTCGCCCAGTCGTAAGGTTATATCCCCTGGAGCAGGATGTAGAACTGCCGGATGATCCTGGCGTCTCTACTGATACCCCTCCGCGGAAGAGTGCTGGTGACAGTACTCCTCAAGGTGGGGCAGCTGATAATGAGAAGGATGATCCTCCTCAGGCTTCAGGTGGCGCTCGTCCCAAAAGGAGGGCGGCTATGAGTTCCGTGGATCTTTGGAGATCAAAGATCAAACTAGGTGATCTTTGACTTCGATGTCCTTTTGTTGTTCTCTGTATATAGCTCCTGTATATCATTTTTGGTGGCGGGCAATATGTCGGGAATAGGGTGATGATCCCGACAGGTTTTGGTCCAATAGGACATTTGAATTTGGCGGTATCGTATTGCTTGTATGATTTCGGCTGGTTCTTTGTGTATTGTAGTTTATTCTTAAGTTAGGTTAAATATTAACTGTAATGTATAAATATCTACATCAGCTCTAGATGTATTACGAAACCAAGTTATGGGTTATAATTATTATGAGCCGGCAGCCATATGTAATTTCGCGAAGCGATCGGACGCCGGCCCTCAGTCTCTCAATCAACACCATAGAGTAAACATCTCCTCCCCCGGCTCTGACTCAACCCACGGTCCACCATGGGCTACAACTAAATATAACAACAGTCCTACATCACCAGTCCTCTAAGCTAAGTTCATTGTATGATATTGTATTATGTGAACATTCCTACATGTCATGCAATTGAACTAGCCGTTTGTGGGGGACTGGATTAAACCCATCGACGAATACCACGTTGGTAAATATTATATTATATAACTATTTGTTGGGATAGTCATGTACCAGTGATATGTCAATTAACCGTTAAATAAGATTCCCGACACCTAGGTTGTCTTCGCGGCTGACTGTGTTGAGTTAATAATTTACAGTGCGTGAGGGCAAGAGCCTAACCACCCTGTATTTTATTAACAGTTTGTTTTTACTTTGTCAAGGAGCCGGGAGAAAACCAGATACAAGGGATCTGGATTTCTCAAAGTGCACTTGTTAGTTTTAACGTAATACTTTAAACAGTTGTGAGGACTTCGCTAGGCTACAAGCCGTTTTTGCTCAGTCACTGCTACCTTTTGCCCACAGTACCCCAGCTAGACTTTACTCGATTAGTAGATACAGAATAGTATTGAAACTTTCCTTATGTATGATATTGTTTATGCACTATTGATTTCATGTGTTGCAAGCTTGGCTACTTTAGTGATTAGTGGCCCACGAGCACAATCCGAGTAGGCTATTGCCGTTGCATTTGCGGAGTACTTCTTTTTAGTGTTTGCCATTTACTATTGCATATTCTTTTAATTATTCTTATGCCAATTTAAACCATTAATAGTATTTAATTGCCAGTGTTTTTGCTTATTGAATTACTGTTCAAAATCCGATACGTACTTCTTATGAGCATCCGAGAAGCATCTAACTTTTTTCAGAAGATTCCTTGCTCGATGCTTAAGGACTATTAATTAACGTAACGTAATAGTGCCGATCCGAAGTAGAGGGTGGAGGACTTCTTAAGTTCATAGTCAAGGGTGGATTACTTCGGCTTCGGCCAACACTATTCTTTGGTGTTGTTGTTTTTGACTTCATTGTTTGATTGTTGACCAGACTAGATAATTCCTGTCTCTTTATTAGTCTGTTGTTGAACACTAGTACCGAGTTCTTGTATACCCCGTTATAGCAGATTGAACTCTGGAGGGTATTGGTGTTTTTTGTTCGGCTGGCAGTACTCATGGGTTGGGATCGTGTGTTTCCGTTGTGGCAGCGAGCCGTATTCGAGTCCTGATTGAGAGCCCTTGTGTACCCGAGTGCCAGTTCGTAACAAATGGCGACCTTGCTTAGGATTTTGTGAACAGTATACATTTTTGCAGAGTTGTACAACATTTGTTTGTTTGTATTTTAGCGTGCATATTGAAGAATATTTTTTTTGTATGGCAATTAGTAAAGCATTTAAGAGACTCCAGTTAATTTAGTAATTAGTGCTTGCATAGGAAGTTTAACACTTTTGTCTCGAGAATTTTTTGTGGACTTCAGTATGTCGTGCATTAGCACTGACGATGAGCGAGAGATGTCATTTGAAGGTGTGCCGTTAGTAACCAGTGAGGAGGATCAGTGGCGTAGCTAAGGGGGGGGGCGGGAGGGGGCTGTTTGAAATCGCCCCCTGGGCCCCCAAGAGAAGGGGGCCCCCAAATGGATCTGAAAATAATATTAATTATACTAATAGTATATACTGTATATATAAGTAATATTAATAATGAGTAAAATAAACACCATGTGTGTTTTCTGATTTAACCTCTTTCTTTTCTTCTATCCTGCGACGTCATGGGTATTTAAAATTAGAAAAATAACGATCACTCCAGCAGTATTGATTAGGCGGTGCAAGGGGAAACATCGTCGCTCTTGCTCCTAGCCTCCTACCCGCCACTTGCTTAGGACGCACTGCCTATAGGTAGGCCTGATGATTATACTTTATATACATTACAAAATAGCACTATTGAGTTTGACAGTTGGTTAATATACTGTGTTTTTCGTAAGCATGTGTAAAGGAATAATAAGATATAGCCTAATTTGACAACAAGAAACATGGTGATTGTTAGTAAGTTGAGTGTATAATCGAAGATTAGGCCTACATACAATTATAAATAAATATATGAACCAAAAAATTTCGGTAATATTTTGTTTTCGTGAACTGTAATGGTCAAATCGATAGCTATATTTCATAGATAACCTATGTACTTAACCTTGTGAGAAAGTTGAGTGGTATCAAAGATATTTGTAGAGTAGGCTAAACTTCTAAAGTGCTAAATATTTAGGCCTTGAAATTTGTAGGACTATGTTTTGGTCTCATATTTTGTTCTCGAACTGTAGGGGGCCTAACATAGCCTATACAATGTTTATGGTCTTACTAAACCTTAGCTTTATCGTGAAAAAGATGCATAGTCGTTTAATATTAGTCAATTAAGTATGGGTGCAATACATCAGCTAAAATAGAGCATAGCGAGGCAACATTAATGGTGTAGAGTGTAGGCTACCTTGGTTAGGCTATGAGCACTATGACTCATTCTTTCAAATTTAGACTCTGGATAACTTTTATTTATGCTACCATACGCCTTCCATATAGGCTATAGGCTATGGTGGCTGTACATATCAAGCCCAGGAACTGTGAAATAAGAAGGAACACAGTTGTGAGCATTGAATACTCGTTTGTAGGTTAATCTAAGCTAGCCCTTTGGCTGGTTCAGGGTCAGGTGCAAACGTTGGTAAGCTTTCTAACAAGTTACTGGGGTTCTCAAGAAGAGGCCCCCAGTATTGAGATTTGAGGTAATGCATAGCTTGATTAGGCCTACCAATGACGCCTATTTTAACTCCCTAACGCCAGTGGTGGGGTTGAAATAATATTTTAATGTTATCACGTTTCATGTACATTATTATTTTTTATTATTTTATCAGTATTATATTTTATATTCTTATTTCAGACATGCCTAATGAACGACAAAGAGAAAGAGTTCATCAAAGTGGTATATGTTTTACAGTATTGTACCATCCATTGTACATGTATTCCTAATCCATTAGATAACGGTGATATAATAATTAATTGTATATTAAATTATTACCAGTACCCCACTATTGAGTCATGGATATCGTCAAAACGCACCTAGGTAGCATTATTATTCTAAAATTTTCTCGGGGGGGCTTACAGCGCCCCCCCGAACCCCCCAGCTGATTAGGCTCGCTTCGCTCGCCACCCCCACCCCCTTCTATAATAAGCAAACCATGGAGGGGGCCCCTCCAGGCACCAAGCCCCCTGGGCCTCCAAATCTCTAGCTACGCCTCTGAGGAGGATGCTAGAGTTTTTGTGAGTAAGCGGTACCATGTGACGGAGGAGAGGCTGACTGGGGTGGATGTTTGTGGCTTGCACCTGATAGCCAAGGTTTTGGGCATTTCCAGTGTAGCAGGGATGTCCAAGGGGGAGCTGATTTCCTGGGTGTTGCGTGGGCGACATGGGGTTTCGGAGGAGAGGGCGTTTGGGGGGGTTCCTCCCCAGATCCCCTCTCACTCGACTCCCACAGTGCCGTCCACTCAGTTGCCGGAGGTTAGCACTCTCCCACAGAGGGATGAGAATTGGCAGATTGGAGTGCCCTCGGGTGGTGCACATGGTGGTTCCCCAGTTTTTGCCCCCCCTCCTTCAGTAGTGGCAGCTCCCTCTTCCTGCCTGTCTCCAGATATGGTATTTAGACTTGAGCTTGCTAAGATTGAGGCTAGGAAGCAGGAGAATGAGACTAGGAGGCAGGAGGATGAGACGAGGAGGCATGAGATTGAGGTTAGGAGGCATGAGGCTGAGCTTTGGTACGACTCGGAGAAATATTGTGCTAAATTAGATTTAGATAAGACTCGTGCAGAGTCGACAGGGACTCGGATGGGCCGTGAGGGCCAAGTAAGAGAACAGTCCTTGGCCCACTTAGTCAAATTGGTGCCGGTATTTAGTGAAACTGAAGTCACAGAATTTTTTAATCGTTTTGAGAAGAAGTGTAGGGAGCATAATTGGCCTGAAGAGAAGTGGGCAGCTCTAGTCTCCTCAAGACTTACGGGTAAGGGTCTGAAGGCTTATGATGCACTGCCTTTAGAGTCTTGCATTGACTACCCAGAATTGAAGAGAGCTGTCCTACGGGCATACGAGTTGCAACCGGAAACATATCGATTGAAGTTTCGGGGTGTTACAAAGACTAGGGAGGCGACCTTTCTTGAACATGCCCGGGACTTAAAAGATGCACTTAAAAACTGGACACGTTCTGAGAAAGCTGAGACGGCAGAACAGTTGACTGAGCTGTTTCTGCTCGAGCAGTTTTATAAGTGTACTGGTGCAGAAATGACTTTAAATATTAAAGAAAAGAACCCAAGAACTCTTCAAGAGGCAGCTGAGATGGCTGACCGCAGGTTGTCGCTAATCAGGGGATGTGAATCTGTAAAGCGTGTTGATGCAGTTCCCAAGGGGCGCGATACTCCAAACCCTCGAGCTCAGGACAATCACTATAGATATAAACCTCAGTTTAAAAGCCAAGATACCAGGACTGAACCAAAGACTACAGCCGTCCCATTACAGAAGGGTCAGAACTCCGCCCCTTATCAGAAGAAACCGATAGGGGAAGTGGAATGTTTTCATTGTAGAAAGAAGGGGCATTATGCAAAATCTTGTCCTGGTAAGCCGCCAGCTGCAGCCGTGTCTTTGGTGCGCAGCATAGGTGTGGCTGAAATGTCGTCTGGATTTACCCAGGGTAGTTTGCCAGCGGCAGGGTCACAGGCTATGTATAAGACTCAGGAAGGCTCGTCCCCTGTCCGTGATGTCTTTTGCGCCCATAGAGGGACCGGCAGGGTAAGTTGGGCGGGTTGCAAGCATAAGGTGGAAGTTTTGCGTGATACTGGAGCTTCACAGACACTTTTGAAGAATTTCACGGGGCGACCAATTAATGAGGCACGGGTGGTTGTTGTTCAGGGTATTAATGCGACCAGGTCATACCCGTTGGTTCGTGTGGAGCTGGAAGTTGATGGTGTGATTAAGGACTTAGATGTTGGGATCGTTGAGAAATTGCCAGTGGAGGGCGTCGACCTTCTTCTCGGCAACGACTTTGCGGTGCCTACTTTAGAAGTTCCACCCTTAGTCGTTGCCGAGAGGCCGGCCGACGTGAGTAGGGAGGAACAAGAGTGGGTAGTGAGTTGTCAACACCAACAGATGGCATGTGTGGTAACTCGTTCCCAAGCATTTAAGGTATCACAGCCTATTTCCCAGGCCACAGAACAGCGGAGGAAGGGAATTAAGGAGAAGCGGAAGGCTGGGAAAAGTTTGAAGAGTTTAGAACCAGTGGCTCTCCCAAAAGACCCAATAGCAGGACCTTTGACTGAGTCTTTTGTAACTCCAGTGCCTAACACAGTTGATAAAGTAGTGGAGGAGGCAGAGACTCAGAGACAGCACCGTTACCTGCAGCGAGAAAACCGGATGTCTAAGTTGGATGTTGGGGGAGGGCATGAGTTGTTGACCAAGCAGTTAGACATGTTGGCTCCCACAGACATTCGAAAGTTGCAATTAGAGGATCCAGAGGTTTTGCAGTGTACCAATGGGGCTGTGGAGTTAGAAGAAGATAGGGATGCAAAGGCAGGGGATTTTTTTTTCGTTAATGGAATTTTATACCACCGATATCAAGATCCTAAAAGGAACTGGGAGGGCGGATCAGGTACAGTTGACCAGCTGGTCGTGCCAGAGGGCTGCAGGGAAAGTTTGCTTAGGTTGGCTCATGATTCTCCATTATCAGGACATTTGGGTGCCAAGAAAACGGTGGCGGCTTTGGGGAAATTGTTTTGGTGGCCGGGAATGAAGTCTCATGTGCAGTCATTGATAAACTCATGTGATATTTGTCAACGTGTCGGGAAACCGAACCAAGTTATTCCTAAGGCTCCGTTACACCCTATTCCTGTGATTGGGCCACCCTTTAGTAAAATTATTGTTGACATGGTTGGTCCACTCCCTCCCACTAAGGCTGGAAATAAATTTTTGTTAACCATAATGGATGTTGCCACTAGATACCCCGATGCATACCCTATGAAAAATGGAATGGCTAAGACGGTAGTCAGTAACTTGTTGTGGTACTTCTCAAGGTACGGGTACCCGGAGGAGATTCAGTCTGATCAGGGATCTAATTTCACCTCCAACATGTTCAAGCAAACAATGCAACAGCATGGGATACGAGCAGTAGTATCGTCAGCGTATCACCCTGAGAGTCAAGGGGTGCTTGAGCGGTGGCATGCTACACTTAAAAGCATGCTCAGGTGTTATTGTGCTGACAACGGTATGGATTGGGATCTTGGATTGCCTTATGTGCTGTTTGCTGCTCGGGAGGTACCTGGTGAGAGCCTGGGATTTAGTCCAAACGAGCTGATTTTTGGACACCGTGTCAGGGGCCCCCTTAACATGCTGAAAGAAATTTGGGAGGGGACTGTGCAGCCTTGTCCATTATTAAAGTATGTGCTTGAAAGCCGTGAGCGCATGCATAAGAGTCTGGAGATGGCAGGTAGAAATTTGACAGAATCACAAGCTTTGATGAAGGACAGGTATGATCGCAAAGTGAGGCTCCAGAAGTTCACTGTAGGACAAGAGGTATTAATTTTGTTGCCTTTGGTTGGTAACCCCCTCTCTGCGAAGTACACTGGACCTTATAAAATTGTAGAAAAAATTTCAGACTTAGATTACCTTGTTGCCACTCCAGACAGGAGGAAAAAGAACCAGTTATGTCACATGAACCTTATTAAAGAGTATGTGAGGCGCCCCTCTGAGCCTCTCACTGTCCCTGTGTTGGCTTGTTGCGGCCGTGGTGGAGAAGGAGAGGGGGACAGTCAAGCTTCAGAGGAGGATAGCTGGGATCAACATGTTTCAGCGGATCAGTGGGCGGGGAACTCGAGCCTAAGGGCTGACGAGGCTATAGCTCATTTGCCTGAGCCGCAGTTTGATGCTATCCGTCAGTTGTTCGGTTCATACCCCACTGTATTTGCTGAACACCCAGGCCTCACTACTCAGGCTATGCATGATGTTGACGTGGGGGACCATATACCCTTTAAGTCAATCCCGTACCGTGTGCCCCCCATAAAACTACCAGCTCTGAGGGATGAGTTGGAGTATATGCTCGGTAGAGGGTTGATAGAGAAAGGCACAGTTAAGTGGACTTCCCCCGTAACACTGCAGCCTAAGCCAGATGGCAAGGTATGCTTTTGTATTGATTTCCGTAGGTTAAACGGTTTGACTCCAACTAACCCATATCCTCTTCCTCGGGTTGATGATAGTGTTGACAAAATTGGTAATGCTCGTTTTTTGTCTAAAGTAGATTTAGTAAAAGGTTACTGGCAAGTACCTTTGTCCGAGCGTGCTAAAGAGGTATGTGGTTTTGTTGTGGACGGGAGTACCTACCGGTGCAATGTTATGCCTTACGGACTTAAGAATGCACCAGCAACGTTTCAGAACCTGATGAATGAAATTGTAAAGGACATTCCAAATTGCACCGTATATTTGGACGATGTAATCATTTATGATGACGACTTTGAGAGCCATTGTGAGCACCTTGAGACCTTGTTCCGGAAACTTAGTGAAGCAGGTCTGGTAGTAAATTTGGCAAAGTGTGACTTCGTAAAAGCCACTGTGCAGTACCTTGGGTTTGTAGTGGGAAGGGGACAGGTGTGCCCTCCTCAGAACAAGGTACAGGCTATCAATAAATTTCCGCACCCAACAACCAAGAAGCAGGTTATGTGATTCTTGGGTATGATAGGCTACTACAGACGCTTCATAAAAGGTTACTCAACGGTGTTGGCACCTCTCACAGATTTGTTATCTAAAGACAAAAAGTTTTTGTGGGCACCTGAGTGTGAAAAGGCTTTCACTTTGGTGAAACATTTGCTATGTACTCACCCGATACTCAGGGCCCCAGACTTTAACAGGCCTTTTCAGCTGGCAACAGATGCTAGTGGTGTAGGGGCTGGTGCCGTCTTGCTACAGACAGACAATGAAGGTGTGGAACACCCAGTAAGTTTCTTTTCTAAGAAGTTCAATGCTGCACAAAAGAACTATTCTACAATAGAAAAGGAATTACTGGCGATTGTGCTGTCGCTCAGGCACTTCGAGGTGTATGTTCCAGCCTATGGCCCAGTCGTGGTTATCTACACTGATCATCACCCTTTGAGATTCCTGAATCAATTTCACAATCGCAATATGAGACTGACCAGGTGGTCTTTGATGTTGCAGGAGTATAACCTGGACATCCGTCATATTGCTGGATGTGACAATGTGATCGCGGATTGTTTATCAAGGGTGGATGATCAGTCGTAGGCTATCACAGGTGTGTGGGTTTGAGTGGAGGAAAATAGGCTGCCCTTATAGTGCAGCCGGAAAAAACATATTAAAATATAAAAATCATATAAAAACTCTTTCTTTTGATATAGGTAATCGTATAAGTTTGTCATAGCCTATAGAGTTTGAGTAGTCCACGAACTATCAAACGGCTGAGCTGCTGTAAGCTCGCTCTGGGAGCATGATATTGTGTCTTTTTGCTATTGTTGGGAGGAGTTATAAAATGTGATTTTTTTTTTTTTTTAATAATAATATGTGTTTTGGTGATAAACTCAGCTTTGTTTTAGTGCCATGCGGTCGCTGGGTGTGAGGGGCTTGATGGGGTTCTGTGTTTGTCAGATTTTAGCTCAGGGTTGAGCGAGTAAAATCTTGGGGGAGGTGTGACGCATGTCCACGTGTGAGCATGCTGTACAGAACGCCTAGTCATGCCCCAATCTCGCTAGGATCGTCAGGGCAGGAACTTTGGCTGTAGTCTATGTAGAGTTTCCTAACTTAGTTCATGTGAGCCATTGTACTATAAGTATTATGAATATGTATTTTGTTTTCATCTGAGTCAACGAGTTCTATTTTATATCATTAGTTATAAGTATTGTGTGTAAAACTTATTTGTAATGATGGGAAGAGAAACAGCCACAGTTGGGGGTCAGTGGGTGCGCCAGGCGGGAGGTGGGCCTAACTCACTCCCATTCCTCCCTCCCTCAGTGCTAGGGGAGCCTTTGTCTATCCCAGAGGAGAGAGAGAAATTACATAATGGTTGTCAGTGGGCGGTCCTTAGTAGTTCACGTTGGGCTCACTAGAGGGCCGGGTATAAAAGGGAAGTCTAGCCATTTTTTCATCAGAACTCATTAGGCAGAGCGACTTCTCATTTCCCTTGCTAACTATATATATTCTTCTGACTGATGGGAACTTTCTCTACTACCTTACATTCTTATCTCCTCTTTTCCCTGCCTGTTTAACTTCCATGGTCCCGTTGGTGCAGAGCTAGTCAGCCAACGTATTATCGCTTGAATTCTCACGAGATACTTGCCTATTAGATAGCCTATTTTGGAAGGGTTAACTTAGAATAGGATTGATTTATGTTTGTTGCACTTGTATATGCATTTCCCTGTGTGTTATTATTATTATTCCTGTTTTCTGCTAGTCTAGGTAATGCTAGACTGGGGTAAGGCTTTTCTTTGTTACGAGTTGTTGTTTGATGCAGTGGTTAAGCGATAAACCTGCATACTCGTTTCGGTTCAGTGAAGCCTAGGTTGTCTTCGCGGCTGACTGTGTTGAGTTAATAATTTACAGTGCGTGAGGGCAAGAGCCTAACCACCCTGTATTTTATTAACAGTTTGTTTTTACTTTGTCAAGGAGCCGGGAGAAAACCAGATACAAGGGATCTGGATTTCTCAAAGTGCACTTGTTAGTTTTAACGTAATACTTTAAACAGTTGTGAGGACTTCGCTAGGCTACAAGCCGTTTTTGCTCAGTCACTGCTACCTTTTGCCCACAGTACCCCAGCTAGACTTTACTCGATTAGTAGATACAGAATAGTATTGAAGCTTTTCTTATGTATGATATTGTTTATGCACTATTGATTTCATGTGTTGCAAGCTTGGCTACTTTAGTGATTAGTGGCCCACGAGCACAATCCGAGTAGGCTATTGCCGTTGCATTTGCGGAGTACTTCTTTTTAATATTTGCCATTTACTATTGCATATTCTTTTAATTATTCTTATGCCAATTTAAACCTTTAATAGTATTTAATTGCCAGTGTTTTTGCTTATTGAATTACTGTTCAAAATCCGATACGTACTTCTTACGAGCATCCGAGAAGCATCTAACTTTTTTCAGAAGATTCCTTGCTCGATGCTTAAGGACTATTAATTAACGTAACGTAATAGTGCCGATCCGAAGTAGAGGGTGGAGGACTTCTTAAGTTCATAGTCAAGGGTGGATTACTTCGGCTTCGGCCAACACTATTCTTTGGTGTTGTTGTTTTTTACTTCATTGTTTGATTGTTGACCAGACTAGATAATTCCTGTCTCTTTATTAGTCTGTTGTTGAACACTCGTACCGAGTTCTTGTATACCCCGTTATAGCAGATTGAACTCTGGAGGGTATTGATGTTTTTTGTTCGGCTGGCAGTACTCAGGGGTTGGGATCGTGTGTTTCCGTTGTGGCAGCGAGCCGTATTCGAGTCCTGATTGAGAGCCCTTGTGTACCCGAGTGCCAGTTCGTAACACTATCCTGACTGGTGGAGAAGGCCGTTTTCTGTTGATGGTCGGGGACTACGGGCACTTGCCAACATCCTGCTTGGAGGTCTAAGGTAGTGAACCATCTAGCTCCTAGCAAAGAGTCTAGGGAGTCATCAATGCGGGGTAGAGGTGTGGCATCAATAATAAATAAAATTAGCCGCATCATTGATGGTGATGTCATTCAGTTGGCGGAAATCAATACAGAAATACATGTTGTAGCATAGCTTCGGCTACTACAAATGTAGTGTGTTCTTTTGCAGGGCAGGCTATTATATATTTGGAATATGTGTCTACAAAGGTGATTATGTATTTGAAACCTTTGACTCCCTCCATGAGTCCCATGACATCGACTGCTGGAAGTTGCCATGGCTTGGAGGCAATGAGTTTTCCTGATGGTCCTGGGGTCCTGGTTTTATCTTTACCTAACACGCAGGCTCGGCACGCTTCGGTTATCTTCTTCGCGGCTAGGTAGGTCGAAGGGATCCAGTAGATTTCTTGGAAGGTGGTGACTAGTTTTCTCTGACCTAGATGGATGCCATTATGGGAGTGGAGAGATTGCATCGTAGCTAGGGCTGTGGTAGGGCTGATGACAATTTTCCCTTCAGCGGTGTAGAGGTTGTCTCCCTTTCGTTGTAGTTTGGAGAAGATATGACTTGGGATCCAATCTGGTTTTTGTTGAAGTTGAAATTGTTGAAGCGGGTGTTGTTGGTCATGGTCTGTGGAGTCCTGGTGATGGATAGCGCATATTGTTGCAGTAGGTGGGGTAGGTTGAAGCAGCAGTTTGGAGAGGGCGTCGGCGTTGGTATGGAGCTTTCCGGGCCTGTAAGCTATTTTAAAATTATAATCCTCCAGGGATTCTCGCCATCTGACTGTTAAGGCGTTTTTGGTGTCAGATTTCCTAAGCCATTGTAAGGTGTGGTGATCGGTGATGATGGTGACCTTGACCCCGGCAAGGTACCCTTTAAATTGTTGTAGCGCCCAGATAATTCCTAAACATTCTCGCTTAGTGACGGGATAGTTTATTTCTGCGGGGTTGAGAGTTTTGGTGGCACAGGCAATGATATGTTCTCTTCCGTCCCTGGTTTGAGCTAACACTGCCCCAATTCTGAACAATGATACACCTGTGTAGAGGTGGAAGGGTTGTGTATAATCAGGGAAGGAGACAACTGGTGCAGCTACTAGTAGATCCTTAAGAGTGTTGAAGGCCTGTAGACATTGAGTAGTCCAAAGGAATGGCTCTTTCTTTCTGGTGAGGTCATGGAGGGGTTTGGCAATGGTGGCAAAATTCTTCACGAAGCGTCGGTAGTTGGACGCTAATCCTAGGAAAGCTCGAACTCCTTTAACGTTGTTTGGTGGTGTGGTGGCACTTATTGCCTTGAGTTTGGCTGGATCTGGGGAGATGCCTTCTTCGGAGACGATGTGACTGAGGAATTGGACTTCTTTTTGGGCCATGGTGCATTTCGAGGGTTTGAGCTTCAGGTTGGTATCACATATTCGTTGAATTACCTGGCGTAAATGTTGTAGGTGTTCAGCCCAAGTTTTCCCGAAAACAATTATGTCATCTAGATAGGCTAGACATGTTTCCCAAGTTAATCCTTGTAGTACAGATTCCATGAGCCGTGAGAAGGTCGCTGGTCCGTTACAGAGTCTAAACGGCAGTACTGTACTGTACATTCGTAGAGTCTATCCTGACTGGTGGAGAAGGCCGTTTTCTGTTGATGGTCGGGGACTACGGGCACTTGCCAATATCCTGCTTGGAGGTCTAAGGTAGTGAACCATCTAGCTCCTAGCAAAGAGTCTAGGGAATCATCAATGCAGGGTAGAGGTGTGGCATCAATAATAAATAAAATTAGCCGCATCATTGATGGTGATGTCATTCAGTTGGCGGTAATCAATACAGAATCGGGTATAGCCGTCTTTTTTTCTTACTAGGACTACAGGGGAAGACCAAGGACTGGTGGATGGTCGAATAACTCCTGTGTCTAACATTTCTTGTACTTGATTGTCCTCTTCTTGGCGTTGGATGTTTTTTTTTCGTCGAATTGGTTGATGAATAG
>JBAKBP010019589.1:0-44374 GCA_037953745.1 Lithodes maja
GTGTGGTAATCCCGACACTGACTTACGGAAGCGAAGCATGGACGTTGGTTGAGAGACTCAGACCAAGAGTGAGAGCAGTGGAAATTAATTACTTAACCTAACAAGTGCGCATGGGGGTAATTGGAAACGTCCCCCTGTGCTGACGTATTTGAGGTGTTTCCGTCACTAAAATATTCATTGTACCATTAACCCCTCCAACCCGGAAGGGCTCTTGAACGCCCATAACAACCTCGGCCCGCGCAACCCGGAAGGCCTCTTGAACGCCCATTGCTTGCATGCGTGCTTTCGAATGCCGCGCGTACATTTTTGGTATCATGGGACGGTAGGTGGCGCCACCCGGCGTAAACGACGCCACAACAACAGTATCTACCCCGACGCCATCATGGACAGTACGCCAAATAGTGATTCCGCTATGTCCGATACCGTGCTTCCTACTACGCCCTTGCTTGTTCGTCGCGCCTTACCCCGACGGCATCGCCTAAATGTGTTATCTCCCGGAGGTATTGAGACGACTTTGAGACTTTATGAGCGAGCTGATGCCAAGCATAATGTTGATGATGAAGTCAGTGACGACTCCACTAATTATAAGTCGAGTGATTATGGCCATGAGAGTGACAAAGAAGAGCAATTCCTGGGATTTGCGAGAGAACATGACAGTGATGAGAGTGATGAAGGTGATGTACCAGTTGTTGAGGAAGCTGGTTTACCTAAAGACAGTGAACTTGAGAGAGTGAGTGAGTGGGAGAGTTCAAGGTCACTCACCAAATTTCGCATAAGTGACACGACTCCAAGCCCTTCCCCAGGTAAATCGCCTTTCAAGCTACATTTGTATAAGCAAAAAATACTTGAGAAGGCGGCCGCGGCAGCTAGGGAACAAACAAAAATACTTGGTGAGGATGAGGCTGTGAGTGAGGGTCAGCGTGGTGACCCTTCTCGTCCGCCATTGTCTCCCTTATCTACCCACGCCACCCAAGATGACCCGGATGCCCCGCATTCTTCCCCACCACCCCCACCATTGCCAAGGGTTGAGGACCCCACACTTTCGGCCTATTTGCCTCCTAGGTCCCCCGACAGGAGACATACTGTTGCCGAAAAGGGGAAAGGTAGAAAATATACGAAGAAAATTAAGAAAAGTAAGAGAGTTTTGTTCGAGGCTCCCGCGGCGTCCACCCCGGCCGGCCCCAGCCATACGTCCCCGCAACTGTCCCCGCAACTTTCCCCACGGTCCTCCCCACCTCTCCCGCCTTCAACATGTCTTCCTGAAGAAGTCTTTGAGCTCGCATCACCAATACCTGGGCCTAGTGACAGTGAATCATTGCTTTCTGTCACTCGTCGCAGGCCAAGGAGCCCGGGACCTCGGGGGGACACAGCCTCACCTGCCACTCCTTCCCCACCTCGCCCACCCGCACGCCGCCCACGCATCACTGGTTCCCCGCCAGATTATGTGGGGGCCACTGATGATGAAGGGCACCTCTCTGAAGACTCTGGCCATGATTACATAGGTCCACCGTCAGGGCAAGATGACCACTCTGACGATGACTATATGGACATCGACGACCCTCGACCCATCCGCTTGGCCCGGCGTCGTGCTGCCCGTCGTGCTGCCCGCCGCCCTGGCCGACGCCCTCGCCGCCCTAGGGCGCGCGCCTCCCGAGTTGGCCCTGGGCGTGCTGGGCCACCAGCTGGAGCTCCTCGTCAGCGTAGACAAGACCCATTCTACGTTTTTCAGTGGCAAGACGTAGTTGATGGGGATGGATACAACCCTGATGTGCCAGCTTTTGATGAGGTACTGGAGGGTTCAGGCATTACCCCCAATTTTCCTGCAGGCCCCAATGCTCCACCACACGAACTATTTGAGGCCTTCTTTGATGAGGAGGTGGTAGGCTATGTTGTCAAAGAGACAAATAAGCAGCACCAATTCCAGGTCCACTTTTTGGGCAAGGTGACCAAGGGCCACATGAGGCAGTGGACCCCAGTGACTCATAAAGAGTTCATGGTGTTCCTGGCACTCACCATGCTAATGCCTCATGTCAAGAAGCATAGGTTGCCTGACTATTGGATCACCAATGATCTGATTTCCACCCCTGCCTTCGGGAAATATATGTCTCGCGACCGGTACCTTGATATCCTCGCAGCGCTCCATCTTGTCACCAACCTTGACGTCCACCTCCCAGACAAGCTGTGGAAGATTAGGACGTTGTATTGCGAGAACGCATCACCTCCTACTTCAAGCCCTTCCGCAAGGTCGTCATTGACGAGTCTCTTGTGCTGTTCCGGGGAAAACTCAGCTTCCGGCAGTACATCCCCTCAAAAAGACATCGCTTTGGCATAAAATTCTTTGTGCTGTGCGACTGCCAAACTGGCTATGTCCTGGACTTCCTGGTCTACAGTGGGAAGGAAGGGGACTTGCTTGTGGACCCCCTCATTGGCTTTGGCGGAGCAGTGGTGCAAGCCATGATGGACCGCTACTTCCATAAGAATCACGTCCTCTACACGGACAATTATTACACGTCCCCCACTCTCTCACAGTACCTGCATGAGCGCAAGACGGGGACTGTAGGCACAGTACGAGGGAAAAGGAAGGGCATGCCACCTTTCCCTCCAAAGACCAAAAAAGGTGATGTATTCAAGAAGAAGTCGGGGCCCATTCTGGCTATCCACTGGCACGACCAGCGGAAGGTCAACCTCCTGACCACCATCCACAAGGGGGAAATGGTGGAGACTGGCAAGGTGGATCGCCGCACCCAGGCCAGGGTGACCAAGCCCGATGCTGTCCTGGACTACAACATCAACATGAGGCTGGTGGACAAGTCCGACATGCAGATAGGCTTCATTGACTGCCTGCGTACCTCGTGCAGATGGTACAAAAAGTTCTTTCTGCATATGGTGGACATGTCAGTTCTGAATGCATACAATATATACAAGCTTCGGAATGTGAACACCCCCCTGAAGTTCAATAGCCTGCGGAGGTTCCAAAAGCAGGTGTTGACGGAGCTCCTGGAGAAGTATGCTACGTCACAGAGGGCAGTGGCACATCCTGGGCCCGCCGTTATCGACCGCTTGCAGTGTGCTCAATACTTGATTAGGCACAGGCTTGGTTCCCTGCCTCAGAATGAATCAGGAAGAACACAGCAGAAGCGGTGCCATGTCTGCTACAACAGCAGGGTGAGGCCGAGGTCAGGTAAAAAGTCAACCATGGAGTGTGTGGAGTGCAAGGTGGCACTCTGTGCTTTAGAGTGCTTCTTTGATTACCACTCCAAGCTGGAGTTCTAATAATCATACTGAAATTGCCAAATAAAATGACAATATGTACACTATAATTATATATAGGCAAAAAGTGGAAGAAAACCAATTTATTGTAATACAAAAGTCATGTATTATGAGAAAATTGATATAAATACAATTACACCATAATAATATGTGAAAGTGACACATATGTATATACCAAGTGACATTCATATGATTAGAACCTATAGAAATATATAAATCAGTGAAAAAAGACACAATAAATTGTATATAAAACGTTTACAAATCATATAACTAAGTGAAAGTGACACAAGACCTAATATTTGATGGCCAAAGTATAATAAATACCTGTGATAACGAATAATCAGTGCCTAATACAACAATAACCTACCTCAATTACTAATAAAATGTACGGTATCGAGTGAAAATGAGCATTATCAGTGACAGTGACACTCTCTAAAGCATATTTGTCAAAGTGAAAGTGACACAAGACCTAATATTTGATGGCCAAAGTATAATAAACACCTGTGATAACGAATAATCAGTGCCTAATACAACAATAACCTACCTCAATTACTAATAAAATGTACGGTATCGAGTGAAAATGAGCATTATCCGTGACAGTGACACTCTAAAGCATATTTATCAAAGTGAAAGTGACACAAGACACAATACTTGATGACCAAAGAATAATAAACACCTGTAATAACGAATAATCAGTGCCTAATACAACAATAACCTACCTCAATTACTAATAAAATGTACGGTATCGAGTGAAAATTAGCAATATCAGTGACAGTGATACCCTAATAGACATATTTTATATAATTGGCCTCAAAATAACTAGAAAATATCAAATAAACATCACATTCTCAATATCAAACACTAAAATCGTCTAAGGGAGATAAATACTTTGGCGCGACGAGCGGCTAGGTGCGTCGTAGCCATGGCCGGGGCGACGCGTTCGAACGCGGGAAGAATTTGCCGCATAAAAGCACTCGTCTTCCCGCGCTCACCATTATGCAACCAGAGGGGCTAGAGACCTCTACTCAACGCCATTCGACAGAGGAAGGTTTGTGGAACATTATTCTTTTTTATTCACAACATTACATGCCATATTCATTGACTTACAGAGTAGTTAACATAGGCCAAAGATCGTCAAAACACCCGGTACCGCAGCACAGTCGCGAGCTATAGCCCCCGGGGCTGGAGGGTTAATAGCATTATTACTTATCCATATGCGCCTATTATGGGTTGATTATAAAGGTATTAACCGGAAACAACAATAAAACGAGTGAAAACAGCGTTTGGATGGTCAAAATCGGAGATATAGCCCGCGAGTTGTATAATGTATGGGTGAGGCAAGCTGCTTTCCCGCCAATTTCCCCCAAGGCCACTGAGAAACAGTCGATCGATACTCTCTCTCTCTCTCTTGCATTCGCTTGCTATCAGTGATGACCACACCCTGCAACCGGATTTCTAATGTTAGCACGAAAATATACCTCAGAATAAGGGAATAACAGGGAAAATAGGTGATAACTGAAGGAGAGGAGGAAAGTGGGGAAGGAGGGGAGGTAGAGGACTGAGATTTTGCATGGCCCAGGGGCCAAAAATTTTTTTTTTTTTTTTTTTTTTTTTAAATGTCAAAAGTTGATTTTTTTTTTTCACTCATTCTTAAGAATCTCCCCGCAGTCTGCCGGGGGAACTCTTAAGAGTCTCCCTGCAGTTCCCGGGTTAAGGAGTGCGTGCGGAGTTACATGGAGGGATAGACAGACTAATGAGGAAGTAAGAATGAGGTGTGGTGTGGAGGTAGATGTGCTGGAAAGTGTGAAAAGGAACAACTTAAGATGGTTCGGCCATATGGAACGTTTACCAAAAGCGAAACTTAACCTCGACAGGAAAGGGTACCGACAAAACAAATATCGTAAATAATAGCAAACAGAGAAAAACAATATTTAAACAAATTAATCAGTGCAGATTATTTCTCGACCATATCGCAGGTTAGTAGTGACGTTATTGGAGAGAAAGATCTCCCACGCAACCAAATGTGGTGAAAATTCGAACCTGAGCAGTGTTGAATCAAGTTGATAGGTAAAATATGAAAATTAAAATAGATAATAATAATAATAACTATATAAATACTATATTATACAGGTATAGGTAGCCTGGAAAGTTCATTATTTTCCTAGAGTGCCGTATATTCCGTTAAACAGTCGACCAAAAACGGGAAAAGTGGTTAGGGCAGTGAGAATTCTGTTTCATAAGATAATTATTGAAAGTGTTACTTAAAGTTTAAACATAACGAGTGTAAACGAGGGCACTCCTTCCCCCCCCCCCCCCCCCCCACACACACACACACACACACACACTCCCCACAAACCGCGTAACAAACACCTCCTTGTCCTCCAAGCCCCCCCCCCCTCTCTCTCTCTTCTCTCTCTCTTCTCTCAAATGTGGTGAAAATTCGAACCTGAGCAGTGTTGAATCAAGTTGATAGGTAAAATATGAAAATTATAATAGATACTATATATACTGTACTGTAGGTAGCCTGGAAAGTTCGTTATTTTCCTAGAGTGCCGTATTTTACGCTAAACAGTCGACCAAAAACGGGAAAAGTGGTTAGGGCAGTGAGAATTCTGTTTCATAAGATAATTATTGAAACTGTTACTTAACCCTCCAGCCCCGGTTATGTATTATATATATATTCCTCGAAACCCGGGTGTTTTGGCCGAAAAACGTCTAGGCTAGGCTACCGTATATTCGTTAATCAGACTGCTTCCCGCATTCCCGCGCATCCCCAAGCATAGCTGTGTTATTTACCTGTAGAATGGCATTAAGTAGAGCTCTCTAAGTCAACTGGTTGAGCTGTGATGATGATTTCATTGGAGATAACTTTATGGCCAAAACAGCCACTTTACATCACTTTTCGATACTTAACAACAACATACAGGCACACACGAACAAGCGACGCTCTCCTTCTTGTGGCCGGAGATGCGGAGCGTCGGTCCAGCCGGCTGTTATTTACATGCGTCGGACCGACGCCTCGCACAGCAAGCTCACAGGCTGTGACGTCATGGGTGTTTAAGAGGCCTTCCGGGTACCTGTTATATGTTTTTTTTATGGGCGTTCAAGAGCCCTTCCGGGAACGGAGGGTTAAAGTTACTTAAAGTTTAAACATAACGAGGGTAAACGAGTGGCACTCCCCCCCCCCCCCCCCCACTCCCACAAACCGCGTAACAAACGCCTCCTTGTCCTCCAAGCCCCCCCCCCCCCCCCCCCCCTCTCTCTCTCTCTCTCCCCCATGTAAGGGCGGGTGGAAATTTTTTTTTTTTTTTACCAGAGACAACTGTACGAGTTGTAAGATGAATATACACATCCATGAAGGCACCGCATGTCGGATATGCAAGCAACCATATCATTGGATTTGCATAGGATTGACACCAATTAATGAGGCGTACAATACAAGAGGGAAGAACCTCCATTTCTGCGATAGTTGTTTCGATATCACATGGCAAGTCATACAGACTGTAGAAAATACAGAAGTACAAGATAGATGGAAATATAGCCAAGACATTGCTACTTTTCACAGAAAATGGGGAACTATTGGGGCCTCAGGGCCCATACAAATATCACAACCCACACACGCACACCTTCCCATGATAATGCCCACATTGCCTCCTGCACATCAACACACATCGCCTGCCGAACAACAACCTTTCGCATCCTACATATACACAAACCCTGTCGCACATCTCCCCACACCTCCCCAGACCCAGAAAACACCCACATTAATCCCATCTATGGCCATTGACCACCCAACTGCTGTTGATCAAATAAAATTGCAGGATGAACGTAGGATGCAACAAGCCCCCATATCAGGCTCCCCTTCCACATCGTCTCCCCCCTCACCACTGCCACCTGCCCACCTACAACCGACCCGTAACTCCACCCCCCTGCAGGCCTCACCCACCCATTCACCAAGCCCACTATCACCCACAACCACACTTAGCTCACCACATAACCCCTTGCAGCCCCAGCCACACCTACTGGGGTTGTCTACACCAGTGTGCAGATATTATCTGGAAAGAAGGTGCTACTTTGGTCAAAAGGGCGAATATAATGGGAATTCATGTAGATTTGCTCATCCCAAAATTTGCAACAACATAACCAGTCATGGAAAATGTAGATTTGGTAAAACCTGCAAATACCACCACCCATCCCTTTGTAAGACATCACTTGAGAACAAGACCTGCTACAATATGAAATGCCCAGCTTTTCATATTAAAGGGACTTGGAGATATGCTAGACCTAACACGAATGGTAGCCCAAAAAACTCTCTAGCTATGCGAGGACGAGACAGGAAAAAGGCAAGGAGGGAAAGGGCAGATGAAGATGAAGAGACTGAGGGAGATGGAAGAGCACATAGAACACCTCGAGCACCTCCTGGCCTCCAAAGAGTGGCCAATACATCCCGAAGACTAGTAGGTACACATAGTACTCCAAACAATCCCTCCCCAATCTTGTTTGCAAATATCCAAGGCCTAAAAAATAGAACCACGAACAAAGGACCATTTATTAGGGGCCTGCTAGAAGAAGGAAACGCTATATTTGCGGCTCTCACAGAAACTCGCATTAAAGATCAGGAAGATAAGAAACATTATAAAAGTAAATATAAGAACATATTACACCATCACATTTACCTTTTTAGGTGTGTTGAGGGATTTAGGTGGGTTGGGTTCCGAGGCTAGGGGTGGCGAATTATTGGCCACTCCTACGTTGCTCTATCTCATTCAGTATCCCTTCAACATCAAATCCTTCAAATTCTGAAGTGTCATCATCCACTGTATCCAATTCAAGTGCCGTAAGTAAAGGCTGTTCATCGATTTGTTGCCGTGGTCGAGGCTCACCGGAGGGGCCCGGTTGAGGGTGGTCGGAGGGGCCTGGTTGACCGTAATCTCACGTGTGTCCACAGGCAAGTTACGCTTTGCCTGCTTATTCAAGTATCGCCCCAACACTTGTTCCGTCTTAAGTAGCACTTTATTAGAACTTCGAAAGGCATTCGATGCAGCAATTGATGGGGCAAGTTTCATGTGACTCTTTATGTTGTCTCGCTTTTGATAAATCCCCCTCACTGTCGATTCATTCACTCCAAACTTCTTTGCCACACTCCTTTTTGTTTCACCCTTGCCTATTAAGTCCACAATTTCCTGTTTCTGAGCATACGTAAGGTTCTTTCTCTTCTTAATGTCTCGATTTGGTGCGGTCACATTACGCTGAGCGAAGGTAGGGGGATTCGGTGGCCGTTGGGGTGGGTTAGTAGCCATTGTTCACAGGTATAAAAACACTTTTCACAGCTTTCACCAGACAACAATGGGGGTACAAGTAAGACTGAGAAATTGTAAGTATGGCGGGAGGGTACGAGGATGGGTGGCGGCCAATCACAGCGCTTGCTTCCCATGAGTCACGCCCAATCAGGGAGCGAGTAGCGTAAACGTATGCTTGCCGCCCGCCTGGGAATTCCCAAGCCCGGGAATTTCCAATTTTGTTTTATTTTTGGCCACATTTGGTGCGTGATAGCCAGCTCATAGGCGTGAAAGCCATGGTCTGACAGCTTTTGGGGAGCAGGCGATAGCTGTGGAACGCAATAGCTAAGTGCGTGAAAGCTGAGGGTTGAGTGTATATAGTATGGTAGTTGTGGGGGTAATGTGTCAGCTATAGAAAGTACGACATAAAGCTTATAATTAAGAATGATTGATGGAGAGGGATGGTGAAGAACTGCGGGATATCGCCATTTAAAGGGCCCAGGTCGCTTACTGTACATAACAACGTGTCTGGCACGGAAACTCCAAGAATTTCTGGTAGGGAGAATTACTGGAATGTAATGAAAGACAACATCATGGTACTATATATTAACAAATTTACCTTCCATTCTCATTTTGTTAAGTTCCATTCTATTACCACCTTCAATACTACAATGATTTTCTCTTTATATGCTGGCTAAAATTAGATGATAACATACAGCTTGGGAGGGACCTTTGGGAGTAAATAAGAAAATAAAATTTAAAACTTGCAAAATAGAGCAGAAATTATATAAGTTATCTAATTAGTTAAGACAGGTTATTTCTAGTTCAAATAAAGTTGTCTAGACAACATTTATCGCATTGAAGGGGTTAAGGGTACATGGGCCGTTTTTCTGGTCCCCCTTCTGCCTCATGCTTAGCCCCATTAGTTTTCAGATTTTAGGACATTCGGCCCATTAGTTTGGCAATTTTAATTAATACCTTTCGCCCATTTCATTGTCAATTTTAAGACCTTTTGTGCCATTTAGGTGTCGTTTTTTCCTGGCGAGCGTTGCAAGCCTGTAATTGTAATAGTAACCAGGCCGGAACATTTTTTCTATCCAAAATGTAAAAATTTATCTTGAATGGGGGTCTAGGGGGTGTTTTTCTAAGCTTGATGGAGGTCTAGCGAGGAAACTAAAAAATAAATTAATACATGAATTAATAGACCATAAAACTGGCCACTAGCCCCTTAATATTTTCCATTTTGTTGTGTGATTGAAGGGGTAATCTTTCCCTAACCCCTCCTTTACTGGATTATATTATGTATGTATTTTTAGTTACTTAGTTTTTCTTGTTTTACTTTTTGTTTATATTTATACTTTTATGGGTTTTTGTATTTCTACTGTGTTATATGTATGTATTTGTAGTTACTTAGTTTTCTTGTTGGTTTTATTTATACTTCTCTAGGCGTTTGTTTAATTATTTACAATGACCTTGATGTTGCACTACCTGGTGGATTTTTTCCATCTGCTCATTATTCCCTAACCCCCCATACAGAGTACAGCCCTTCCAGCAGTGTTCAACTGGGCCTCTTAACCCGGGAACTGCGGGAAGACTCTTTAGAGTTCGGCCGGCAGACTGCGGGAAGACTCTCTGGAGTAAGTAAAACTAAAAATCAACTTTTTACATCGAAAAAAAAATTATTTTTTATTTTTTTTTTTTTTTTTTTTTTTTTTTTTTTTTTGGCCCCTGGGCCATGCAAATCTCAGTCCTCTACCTCCCCTCCTTCCCCACTTTCCTCCTATTCCTCAGTTATCACCTATTTTCCCTATTATTCCCTTATTCTGAGGTATATTTTCGTGCTAACATTAGCGAGTTGCAAGCAGGGTGTTGTCATCACTGATGGCCATCGAGTGCAAGAGAGAGAGAGAGAGTATCGATCGACTGTGTCTCAGTGGCCTTGGGGGAAATTGGCGGGAAAGGAGTTTGCCTCACCCATAGATTATACAACTCGCGGGCTATATCTCCGATTTTGACCATCCAAACGCTGTTTTCACTCGTTTTATTGTTGTTTCAGGTTAATACCTTTATAATCAACCCATAATAGGCGCATATGGATAATTATTAATGCTATTAATGGTACAATGAATATTTTAGTGACGAAAAACCTCAAATACGTCAGCACAGGGGGACGTTTTCATTTACCCCCGTGCGCACTTCAGAGGTTAAGGAACTGGACATAAAGTGACGACAGGATCTATCCATTGGAGGGAAGTACAGTACAGTAGGTAAGTTTTGGCATTTTTTGGCTTGTGATACCTTGCACATTACTGTATATAAACAGTGTTGCCATTTTGGCGGATTTTCCGCCAAATCTAGCGGTTTTGAGTCCTCATCTGGCTGTTAAATTTGCTATCTAGCGGATAGCGGGTTTTCTGGCGGATTTCTAGCTGTTTCTTAGGCTTACAAAGTATCTGACGGATTTGTAACTTTTTTTCTTTGGCTTACGAAGTATCTGGTGAATTTCTAGTTATTTTTCTTAGTAAATGTACCCACATCAAGACATTATTGCTGATTTTTAGTTGCCTGTACCAGACCAGTGTGAATTAGTTTATTCAGGAAATGAACAAGGGATATTCCAGTAATGAGTACTTTGTGTTTTTATTGGCTGCCTTATCATGCGATCTAGAGCGAGATCTAGAGCGAGCCTTTTTATTTGTTAAAGAAGCGATGGTACCATTTTTGAGTTCTTTATTGTACCGCTCAGTTATTTATTATTTACGCGCACTGTAACAGTGATCGTATTATTCAGTTATGCTCCCTGATTGTCGGATTGAGTTGTTTTTCCATAGATTAATAGCGCAAGTGCCTGCATTAATTGTGCAATAATATATTTGTGGAAGTGCCTGTGTTGTCACCACGATTTCAAATTCAACTCAAGGGCTACTAGCTTAGCCCTTCCAGCCCGGGTGTCCTTTTAAAAGGACACCGCGGCAGATGGGCCGGTACCCGGGTGTCCTTTTAACAGACAGTAAGCTTGAAAGCCTATTCAGCTTGGTCTGAACGCCGTGCATCCGACGCATGTAAACAAAGCCGGTCATTGCGTTACCGCACCTCCGAAAACAAGGAGACGTCGGATCAATGTTGTTGTTGTATATGACGAAATTAGTGTCTGAAAAGCTCCGATACTGTCAATATCGCGGAAAAATTCGCTCCACGGAAATCGTCATCACAACTGAACCAGTTGACTTAACCCTCCAGCCCCGGCTACGCATTACATAAATATTCCCCGAAACCCGGGTGTTTTGGCCGAAAAACGTCTAGGCTAGGCTACCGCTTATTTGTTATTCTGACTGCTTCCCGCATTCCCACAGATCCCCAAGCGTAGCTGTGTTATTTACCTGTAGAATGGCGTTAAGTAGAGCTCTCTAAGTCAACTGGTTGAGTTGTGATGATGATTTCATTGGAGATAACTTTATGGCAAAAACAGCCACTTTACACTACTTTTCGATACTTAACAACAACATACAGGCACACACGAACAAGCGACGCTCTCCTTCTTGTGGCCGGAGATGCGGGGCGTCGGTCCAGCCGGCTGTTGTTTACATGCGTCGGACTGACGCCTCGCACACCAAGCTCACAGGCTTTGAGCTCATGGGTGTTTAAGAGCCCTTCCGGGCAGCTCGTGTATGCTTTTTTATGGGCGTTCAAGAGCCCTTCCGGGAACAGAGGGTTAAAGAGCTCTACTCAACGCCAGTCTACAGATTGGAAACCGCACTACGTTTAGGGATGCGTGGGAAATTTCTAGCAGTTAAAATAACAAAGATACGGTAGCCTAGGCCTAGACATTTTTCGGCCAGATCGCCCGGATACAACCTCCGTCCTTTGGTAAGGCAGCCCGGGGCGGGAGGGTTAGGGACAGAGATAGTCTATATCCAGCTGTGTTTAGTGGTGGTAGATTATTCCTGAGTGAGAATCCTGATATATTTCAAATATGCGTAAGCCACAATACAACCAGACATTTAGAAAGGAGTGGTTACTTCCCATTCAGTACCGGTGCCATCCTTTATATTATATAATAATATATAATAATTGATATTGGTTCAGGGGTAATTTATCGAGAGGACTTCCCTAGTGGTTAAGGCCCCATTAATTGCTCTTTCCATTCACATATGCATAGCCTACGTGAGTTGCAGTTGGGATGTGTGTACATGCTTAGATTGATATGCAGGATTCGAAGTTGCATAATAAATCGTAGGCAGTGTCCACCATCCTTTAACTGTCTTCGTGGTGTGATGCATAAGGTGTTGATTTTAGGTGTGAGCATCCTGGGTTCGAATCCACGGACTGCCACATGTGTTTGTAAATTTCATTAATCGATTTTAGGAGTATAGTTGGTTGTTGGAAGGAACATAATAATTGATATTGGTTCAGGGGTAATTTATCGAGAGGACTTCCCTAGTGGTTAAGGCCCCATTAATTGCTCTTTCCATTCACATATGCATAGCCTATATGAGTTGCAGTTGGGATGTGTGTACATGCTTAGATTGATATGCAGGATTTGAAGTTGCATAATAAATCGTAGGCAGTGAACACCATCCTTTAACTGTCTTTGTGGTGCGATGCATAAGGTGTTGATTTTCAGTGTGAGCATCCTGGGTTCGAATCCACGGACTGCCACATGTGTTTGTAAATTTCATTAATCGATTTTAGGAGTATAGTTGGTTGTTGGAAGGAACATAATAATTGATATTGGTTCAGGGGTAATTTATCGAGAGGACTTCCCTAGTGGTTAAGGCCCCATTAATTGCTCTTTCCATTCACATATGCATAGCCTATGTGAGTTGCAGTTGGGATGTGTGTGCATGCTTAGATTGATATGCAGGATTCGAAGTTGCATAATAAATCGTAGGCAGTGTCCACCATCCTTTAACTGTCTTCGTGGTGCGATGCATAAGGTGTTGATTTTCGGTGTGAGCATCCTGAGTTCGAATCCACGGACTGCCACATGTGTTTGTAAATTTCATTAATCGATTTTAGGAGTATAGTTGGTTGTTGGAAGGAACATAATAATTGATATTGGTTCAGGGGTAATTTATCGAGAGGACTTCCCTAGTGGGGCCCCATTAATTGCTCTTTCCATTCACATATGCATAGCCTACGTGAGTTGCAGTTGGGATGTGTGTACATGCTTAGATTGATATGCAGGATTCGAAGTTGCATAATAAATCGTAGGCAGTGTCCACCATCCTTTAACTGTCTTCGTGGTGCGATGCATAAGGTGTTGATTTTCGGTGTGAGCATCCTGGGTTCGAATCCACGGACTGCCACATGTTTGTAAATTTAATTAATCGATTTTAGGAGTATAGTTGGTTGTTGGTAGGAACATAATAATTGATATTGGTTCAGGGGTAATTTATCGAGAGGACTTCCCTAGTGGTTAAGGCCCCATTAATTGCTCTTTCCATTCACATATGCATAGCCTACGTGAGTTGCAGTTGGGATGTGTGTACATGCTTAGATTGATATGCAGGATTCGAAGTTGCATAATAAATCGTAGGCAGTGTCCACCATCCTTTAACTGTCTTCGTGGTGCGATGCATAAGGTGTTGATTTTCGGTGTGAGCATCCTGGGTTCGAATCCACGGACTGCCACATGTGTTTGTAAATTTCATTAATCGATTTTAGGAGTATAGTTGGTTGTTGGAAGGAACATAATAATTATATTCTGGCAACTATTAGACGATTTTGTTCAGCTTAGGAATGACGTTTCCCAATTCAAAGGCTACAGGCTATAGCATATAATCCTTTTAGCTATCATATACTTCCTAAGTTTTATATAATTGTCTAAATGTAGCTGAAATAAAATACAAAAGACGTCACCGGTACTGAAAGGGATATACAGTATATTATATAAAACAAATTTTCTCTATTGATTGTGTGTGTGTGTGTGTGTGCTGGTCATTGGGTGGCAATTGAAGCAGTTTTCGCAAATCCTAGAACATATAAATTGGTGTATATATGCACACAATTATTGTATTAAATAAATACCAAAGAAATATTAATCTAGCGGATTATGGGGCAAATCTAGCGGAATTTGGAAGCTGATATGGCGGATTTGTAAATTTGTGGATGGCAACACTGTATATAAATTTTGATGAGCTACTAATTAAGTGTGCTTGTCTTACAATCCACATGCCCCAGGTAAGATGAAATGGCTGGGCAAGAATCGTAACACCTGATGCCTCTGTTCTGCGCTGCCTCACTTGTCTAGCTTTTAAATTGAGATCAGATTGTGGAACCTGATCCCATGTCGTTCTAGGTCTACCCCTCCACGTTCTGACTTGCAAGTCTTCACCCAATTTTGATTATCCATCTTCTTCACATGCTCAAACTAACCAAGCCTGCTCGTGTGGATTTTTTCGCTTATGATCTGAATTCCCAATTGCCTCCTCAGCTCAGTTACCATATTTTTCAGTTTATCCCCATACCTATGGTTATTTGGATTGGACTGAATTTTTCTTCTTGCCATTTATTTTCCCCGACAATTGTTTTCCTCCTATGCCTTAATTATGGCCTGTGGTGTAGTAGATAGCATTATCAATTTAAAATTGAGAGCCTGAATCATCCCGGGTAGCTTTGGGAAATCTCTTCACACTCAATGCCTCTATAAATTTAGCAGTGCTGTATATAGGAATTTGTAGTTTGCAGATATTTGTGACATTCCTTCAGGGTCATAATCTGTGTGGTAAAGAGTTCTGAGTGCTTGTGAATTAAACTTAAAAGCTGCCGCTTAGGTAAATCAAAGGTAAATCAAATTATTATTTATACTAGCATCACCATTGGTTTATGGTTGATTTAAAAAAAATATATATTTTATGTATCACCTATGGTTATTGGGACCAGTTTTTTCTTGAGCGATATAGATGGGTAGATAGATTAAAAGATTATACTTCTTCAGTGACTTTGATATGATCTATTATTGTGACACTATAAAGCAATCTTGACTGAAGTCTCTTCACAGGAAAAACAAAAAATTAATTGGACCATATGAGATTTTTTTTTATATATAATTTTTTTTTGTTTCTTCATTTTATATTACTCGGTAAAAACTATATCTATTGCCAGAGGCCTTTATCCCCGAGGAGCTGGTCACGATTGAACTGCCTTAATTTGCTTCCATATGCTGAGGCAACCCCTATGGTTATCTAGCTTGTTCATGGGGGAGGGTCGCAAAACCCAAGTGCCACAGGCCGTAGCTCGATTGATAGAGCGTTCGCCTGCTAACCGTGAGGTTGACGGTTCGAGCCTCGGGCCAGCCAGTGAGTTATTGGCAGATGTCAGTGCTGTTGGTGAACGGTGCGGTCTAGCAATCTGTGGCAACTATTCACTAAGTCTCTGATTCATCAGGGCACCCACCCTAGCCTTGCTATTCAGCAGGGAGTGTATGGTGGTAAAAACTGCATCATCATCATCATCATCATCGGTATTTATAATGTGTGTGGAATACTATTGTACTGTACTATACTGTCAGAATGGCTGTGAATGTAGTCTGTAATCAGCTTACCCATGCTGATCAGGTACATAAACCTTTTGTACATTCGACCCTATTCTAACACATCTCTTGTCGGCCAATGCAGTGAGTAAGTTATGCCCTCAGATCAATAAACATTTTGGGTGGTATGGGGAAGTGAATTCCAGAATTTCCTGCCCACCAGTCTGGCATAATACCACTGCTGCCACCAATCTCAAAGTTTTAAAATGCCTGAATCAAATAAGTTTATTAAATCCTTTTCATGACTGAAAATACTGTACTGTATGTGGGGAGTAATGCACTGTACAGTTTGTTAAATAATTTAGACATTTAACAAAATTATATCAAATAATAGAAAAGTACTTCTTTATGAGGTGATGACAAGCATGCTAGTAACTACACCACCAATTTTCTTTCTAATTTACATCAACGACATAGATGAGGGTCTCACCTGTACAATCTAAACATTTGCTGACGATACAAAAATTGCAAATAGCGTACTCTCAAAAGATCAAGTTGACGATATGCAACACAATCTAGATAAATTGTCACATTGGGCCCAAATTTGGCAAATGAGTTTCAATGCGGATAAATGTAAAGTACTACATATCGGATACCTAAATGAGAAAGCAAACTATTCGATGAATGGCACTCAGCTGAAGAATGTAAACAGAGAAACCGATCTGGGAGTAACAATATCGGGTAACCTAAAACCGAGTCAACAATGTTCAGAAGTTGTTAAGAAGGCAAACAAAATAATTGGCTTTATAGGCAGATCATTTGAGCATAAATCCAAAGACGTTATCCTAACCCTTTACAATTCCTTAGTCCGCCCTCTTCTGGAATACTGCGTTCAATGCTGGTGCCCTTATTACCAAAAAGACATAAACAAGCTAGAACGAGTTCAACGTAGAGTTACCAAAATGATGCCTAGCCTGAAGAGCGTCTTAGAGAATTAAATCTATTTCCTTTAACCCAGTGCAGATTAATTCAAGTGTTCAAAATCATCAAAGGCATCGACAATATGAACTGTAGTAAGTACTTCACTATCGACCAATCTAATTACACGCGGGGAAACGGTTGCAAAATTATTGGTAAATCTTTTAACTCACACGAATCTAAGAATTTCTTCTTCAATCGAGTTGTCAACTTGTGGAATGGGCTTCCCCGAGACGTTATAGACTGCAGCACCGTTGATTCATTTAAATTCCGCCTAGACAAATATCTCTCATCAAACCCGTGACTGACGGCGTTTGTAAATTAATAACTTTATTTTATCCTCCCCTCAGTTACTAACCCATATGTCCCCTACTAACTTCCTAGTCCTGCCACGGACATTAGTTCCAGGGCAGTAGTTCCCTTTCCAATGTTCCCTTACCCACTCTAAACCACTGTTTGGACACTTGATCCTCAGTGTTTTGGAGGACAAGCAGCCTAGAAGGGTCACTAGATCTGTTGTTGCTTGATTTCCTTTGTACTCCTTTGTTTGTACCACAGCTTAGTTGAAAATAGTACTAGATGAGCAAATACTACCGGTATAAATAAAAAATGGTTACTTATAAAGTTGTTTTATTATTATTGATTTACACTACCCTCCAGCCCCGGGGGCTATAGCTTATGACTGTACTCCTGTACCGGGGGTTTTGAGGATTTTTTACCTATGTTAACTACTCTGTAAAAGAATGAATATTGCATGTAATGTTGTGAATAAAAAAAAATAATGTTCCACAAACCTTCCTCTGTCGAATGGCGTTTAGTAGAGGTCTCTAGCCCCTCTGGTTGCATAATGGTGAGCGCGGGAAGACGAGTGCTTTTTTATGCGGGAATTTCCTCACGCGTCCGAAAGCGTCGGCCCGCCCTGGCTACGACGCACCTAGCCGCTCGCCGCGCCAAAGTATTTATCTCCCTTAGACGATTTTAGTGTTTGATATTGAGAATGTGATGTTTGTTTTGATATTTTCTAGTTATTTTGAGGCCAATTATATAAAATATGTTTATTAGGGTATCAATTTCACTGATATTGGTAATTTTCACTCGATACCGTACATTTTATTAGTAATTGAGGTAGGTTATTGTTGTATTAGGCACTTATTATTCGTTATCACAGGTGTTTATTATACTTTGGCCATCAAATCTTAGGTCTTGTGTCACTTTCACTTTGACAAATATGCTTTAGAGAGTGTCACTGTCACTGATAATGCTCATTTTCACTCGATACCGTACATTTTATTAGTAATTGAGGTAGGTTATTGTTGTATTAGGCACTGATTATTCGTTATCACAGGTGTTTATTATACTTTGGCCATCAAATCTTAGGTCTTGTGTCACTTTCACTTTGACAAATATGCTTTAGAGAGTGTCACTGTCACTGATAATGCTCATTTTCACTCGATACCGTACATTTTATTAGTAATTGAGGTAGGTTATTGTTGTATTAGGCACTGATTATTCATTATCACAGGTGTTTATTATACTTTGGCCATCAAATCTTAGGTCTTGTGTCACTTTCACTTAGTTATATGATTTGTAAATGTTTTATATACAATTTATTGTGTCTTTTTTCACTGATTTATATATTTCTATAGGTTCTAATCATATGAATGTCACTTGGTATATACATATGTGTCACTTTCACATATTATTATGGTGGAATTGTATTTGTATCAATTTTCTCATAATACTTGACTTTTTTATTATAATACATTGTTTTTCTTTCACTTTTTGCCTATATATAATTATAGTGTACATATTGTCATTTTATTGGGCAATTTCAGTATGATTATTAGAACTCCTGCTTGGTGTGGTAAGCAGCGAAGCACCCTACAGCACAGAGTGCCACCTTGCACTCCACACACTCCGTGGTTGACTTTTTACCTGGGTGCGGCCTCACCCTGCTGTGGTAGCAGACATGGCACCGCTTCTGATTTGTTCTTCCTGCTGCATTCTGAGGAAAGTAACCAAGCTGGTGCCTAAGCAGGTATGGAGCAGACTGCAAGCGGTCGATAACGGCGGGCCCAGGATGTGCCACTGCCCTCTGTGGCGTAGCATACTTCTCCAGGAGCCCCGTCAACACCTGCTTTTGGAACCTCCGCAGGCTGTTGAACTTCAGGGGTGGGTTCTCATTCCGAAGCCTGTATATATTATAGGCATTCAGAATTGACATGTCCACCATATGCAGAAAGAACTTTTTGTACCATCTGCACGAGGTACGCAGGCAGTCAATGAAGCCTATCTGCATGTCGGACTTGTCCACCAGCCTCATGTTGACATTGTAGTCCAGGACAGTATCGGGCTTGGTCACCCTGGCCTGGGTGCGGCGATCCACCTTGCCAGTCTCCACCATTTCCCCCTTGTGGATGGTGGTCAGGAGGTTGACCTTCCGCTGGTCGTGCCAGTGGATAGCCAGAATGGGCCCCGACTTCTTCCTGAAGACATCACCTTTTTTGGTCTTTGCAGGGAAAGTTGGCATGCCCTTCCTTTTCCCTCGTACTGTGCCTACAGTCCCTGTCTTGCGCTCATGCAGGTACTGTGAGAGAGTGGGGGACGTGTAATAGTTGTCCGTGTAGAGGACGTGATTTTTATGGAAGTAGCGGTCCATCATGGCTTGCACCACTGCTCCGCCAAATCCAATGAGGGGGTCCACAAGCACGTCCCCTTCCTTCCCGCTGTACACCAGGAAGTCCAGGACATAGCCAGTTGTGCAGTCGCACAGCACAAAAAATTTTATGCCAAAGCGATGTCTTTTGGAGGGGATGTATTGCCGGAAGCTGAGTTTTCCCCGGAACAGCACAAGAGACTCGTCAATGACGACCTTGCGGAAGGGCTTGAAGTAGGAGGTGAAGCGGTCTCGCATCATCTCATACAACGTCCTAATCTTCCACAGCTTGTCTGGGCGGTGGACGTCGGTGTTGGTGACAAGATGGAGCGCTGCGAGGATATCAAGGTACCGGTCGCGAGCCATATATTTCCCGAAGGCAGGGGTTGAAATTAGATCATTGGTGATCCAATAGTCAGGCAACCTATGCTTCCTGACATGAGGCATTAGCATGGTGAGTGCCAGGAACACCATGAATTCTTGATGAGTCACTGGGGTCCACTTCCTCATATGGCCCTTGGTCACCTTGCCCAAAAAGTGTACCTGGAATTGGTGCTGCTTGTTTGTCTCTTTGACAACATAGCCTACCACCTCCTCATCAAAGAATGCCTCAAATAGTTGGTGTGGTGGAGCATTGGGGCCTGCAGGAAAATTGGGGGTAATGCCTGAACCCTCCAGTGCCTCATCAAAAGGTGGCACATCAGGGTTGTATCCATCCCCATCAACTACGTCCTGCCATTGAAAAACGTAGAATGGGTCTTGTCTACGCTGACGAGGAGCTCCAACTGGTAGCCCAGTACGCCCACGGCCAACTCGGGAGGCGCGCGCCCTAGGGCGGCGGCGAGGGCGTCGGTCAGGGCGGCGGCCAGGGCGGCGGGCAGAAAGACGGGCAGCACGAAGCCGGGCCAAGCGGGTGGGTCGAGGGTCGTCGATGTCCATATAGTCATCGTCATCGTCAGAGTGGTCATCTTGCCCTGACGGTGGACCTATGTAATCATGGCCAGAGTCTTCAGAGCGGTGCCCTTCATCATCAGTGGCCCCCACATAATCTGGCGGGGAACCAGTGATGCGTGGGCGGCGTGCGGGTGGGCGAGGTGGGGAAGGAGTGACAGGTGAGGCTGTGTCCTCCAGAGGTCCCGGGCTCCTTGGCCTGCGACGAGTCACAGAAAGCAATGATTCACTTTCACTAGGCCCAGGTATTGGGGTGGCGACCTCAAATACTTCTGCAGGAAGACATGTTGAAGGCGGGAGAGGTGGGGAGGACCGTGGGGAAAGTTGCGGGGACGTATGGCTGGGGCCGGCAGGGGTGGACGCCGCCGCGGGAGCCTCAAACAAAACTCTCTTACTTTTCTTCATCTTCTTGGTATATTTTCTACCTTTCCCCTTTTCGGCAGCAGTATGTCTCCTGTCGGGGGACCTAGGAGGCAAATAGGCCGAAAGTGGGGGGTCCTCAACCCTTGGCAATGGTGGGGGTGGTGGGGAAGAATGCGGGGCATCCGGGTCATCTTGGGTGGCGTGGGTAGATAAGGGAGACAATGGCGGTCGAGAAGGGTCACCACGCTGACCCTCACTCACAGCCTCATCCTCACCAACTATTTTAGCTTGTTCCCTAGCTGCTGCGGCCGCCTTTTCAAGTATTTTTAACTTGTAGAAATGCAGCTTGAAAGGCGATTTACCTGGGGAAGGGCTTGGAGTCGTGTCACTTATGCGAAATTTTGTTTGTGACCTTGAACTCTCCCACTCACTCACTCTCGCAAGTTCACTTTCTTGAGGTAAACCAGCTTCCTCAACAACTGGTACATCACGTACATCACCTTCATCACTCTCATCACTCTCAAATTCTTTCTCAAATCCCAGGAATTGTTCTTTATCACTCTCATGGCCATAATCACTCGACTTATAATTACTCGAGTGGTCACTCACTTCTTCATCAATCTTATGCTTGGCATCAGCTTTCTCATAAAGTCTCAAAGTCGTCTCAATACCTCCGGGAGATAACACATTTAGGCGATGGCGTCGGGGTAAGGCACGACGCACTATCAAGGGCGTCGTAGGAAGCACGATGTCGGACACGGCGGAATCACTATTTGGTGTACTGTCCATGATGGCGTCGGGGTAGATACTGTTGTTGTGGCGTCGTTGACGCCGGGTGGCGCCACCTACCGCCCAATCATCACAAACTGTGCGCGCGGCTTTCGAAAATCAAGCACGAAAGCAAGGGGCGTACATGAGGCCATCCGGGTTGCGCGGGCCGAGTATGTTATGGGCGTATATGAGGTCATCCGGGTTGGAGGGGTTAAATATTAATTTTGATATTATTTTTCAACAATTGTAGGCGTGTTGCTGGTTTACCACCAATACCAGCCGAGCCATCGTGGGGGCCTCGTACACTTTGAAAGACGGAGAGGATCAGCCTGGAGCTCTAGGGACTGATTCACCATGCTGCGGGACTGACTTGAGTTGCTGTCTATAAGTAACGCATTGTTTCTTAACTGTACCCTGTAAAAAAGAGTGATAATTATATAAGGTTTACAGCATTATTATAATTTAGTGCTAGGTGTGGCCCGCATGAAAAAAATAAGTACTGTACTGTATAATGCTGGTAAATGTCGTTAGTTAATAGACATGAAGTATATAGTTGACATATTATAATGTAAAACTAGCAAAATAAACAAACCAAAACACGGACGACACAATATATAGGCAAAAGAACTTAAAATATAATTTTGAAATATATTTTGTCTCAAGTCGGCCGTCCCCAGCTAAAAAAAATTATACATTAAAATTAAAATGTAAAACTTGCAAACTAAACAAACCAAAATTGGGACAAGGACAATATAAAGTCAAATTAAATTATCAAAATCGCTATGTGGAAACAACGCTTACTAAAATGAAAACTATTAAATAAAAGAACACAATCCACCACATAGGGTGTACATTACTACATGAGCAAGTTAATCTGTTTCCCAAGCAAACTAATCGCACATATAACAACGCACTATCGTCACGTTAAAGGAAGTAGTCAAGTTTGGGAAGTCCGGGACGTTCTGGCAAATTTTACTAAACTCTGCATGAATAAAGAAACTACATGTTAAATGTCAAATTTGCAACATGACAAGACATTAACAATAGTACAAAATACAAATATTGATAAGATATCTATACTATTACAAAATAATATATAAAATACAGTACAGCACTCACTAACGATAGTGCTATCGGGTAGGTACCTGTAAGCATAGCATGCCTCAAGTGACCCCTATCAATAACTACCCTGCAAATAACCCACATTCATAGCACAAACTATGGGGGGCGGGAGGGAAGGAAGGGGGTAGGGGTGGTAGGGAGGGGGTGGGGGCAGGGGGTGCTGGGAAGGAAGGAGGGTGGGGGTGGGGGGGTTAACCAACAACGAGCCCCCCTACCACCCTAACTCCCCGCCTCCCCCTAACCCCCCCTACCACCCTCCCCTCCCTACCCTCCTTCCTTCCCTTCACCCCTGCCCCCTCCCGCCCCCTCCCTACTTCCCCTACCCCCTTCCTTCCCTCCGGCCCCCCTCCTTCCCTCCCAGCTCCGCCCCCCCATAAAACACGTATAGCCTTTTTTAGGCCCCCTAGTCTTATTTTAAAGTTTAAAAACTCCATAGACGAGTTATTTATGAACCGATTTTGTTTAAATTTATACCATAAGTACACTTTGGCAAGCTGAATCGAATGGCGCAAACATAATTAAAATCGGACCATTAGTTTAGGATTTAGATTAAAATCCTATTAAATGAAATAAAATGGGGTATGTGCCTGAGTAAATAGATAGATAGAAACTAACAAAAACCACCACATAGGGTATACATCAATACATGAGCAAGTTAATATGTTTGTTTTCTTTTCCAGGTGGTGGCTCAGTGGCAGTTCTTTGCGGAAAAGGAGCAAGATATATTAGGTAAGAGTTATGAGGAAAAGATAGTAAAGGGGGTGATTTTATAATAAAGTATAAAGTATTCACATTGTGTTTATATTTTCCTATTCATAATATTATAGCTGGCTCTATTCTAACCAGGGCAACACCCATGGTGGTGGTAAGGGAATTATGCTCTGTTCGGGGCCACAAAGGTGGGAATTATGCTCTGTTCGGGGCCACAAAGGTGGGAATTATGCTCTGTCCAGGGCCAAAGGTGGGAATTATGCTCTGTCTGGGGCCACAAGGTGGGAATTATGCTCTGTCCGGGGCCACAAGGTGGGAATTATGCTCTATCTGGGGCCACAAGGTGGGAATTATGCTCTGTCCGGGGCCACAAAGTGGGAATTATGCTCCGTCCGGGGCACCAAGGTGGCAATTATGCTCCATCCGGGGCACTGAGGTGGTAATTATCCTCCGTCCGGGGCACCGAGGTGGTAATTATGCTCTATCCGGGGCCCCGAGGTGGTAATTATGCTCTGTCTGGGGCCCCGAGGTGATAATTATGCTCTGTCCGGGGCCCAGAGGTGGTAATTATGCTCCGTCCAGGGCACCCAGGTGGCAATTATGCTCCGTCCGGGGCACCCAGGTGGCAATTATGCTCCGTCTGGGGCACTGAGGTGGTAATTATGCTCCGTCCGGGGCCTTGAGGTGGGATTTATGCTCAGTCCGGGGCACCAAGGTGGTAATTGTGCCTGGTCTGGGGCACCAAGGTGGTAATTATGCTCCGCCCGGGGCACCAAGGTGATAATTATGCTCCATCCGGGGCCCCAAGGTGTTAATTATGCTCTGTCTGGGGCCTTGAGGTGTTAATTATGCACCGTCCAGAGCCTTGAGATTGGAATTATGCTATGTCCGGGGCCTTGAGGTGGGAATTATGCTCTGTCCGGGGCACCAGGTGGTAATTATGCTCTGTCTGGGGCCGAAAGGTATTAATTATGCTCTGTCCGGGGCCTCGATGTGATAATTCTGCTCCATCCAGGGCACCAAGGTGATAATAATGCTCTGTCCAGGGCACCAAGGTGGTAATTATGCTCCATCTGAGGCCCCAAGGTGTTAATTATGCTCTGTCCAGGGTCTCGAGGTGATAATTATGCTCCGTCCAGGGCACCAAGGTGATAATTATGCTCTGTCCAAGGCACCTAGGTGGTAATTATGCTCTGTCCGGGGCCCCAAGGTGTTAATTGTGCTGTCTGGGGCCCTGAGTTGGTAATTATGCTCCATCCGGGGGCACAGAGGTGGGAATTATGCTCTGTCTTGGGCCTTGAGGTGGTAATTATGCTTCATTTGGGGCTCCAAGGTGGTAATTATGCTCTGTCCGGAGCACCAAGGTGCTAATTATGCTTCGTCTGGGGCCCAAGGTATTAATTAATGTCTGTCAGGAGCCCCGAGGTGGTAATTATGCTCCGTCCAGGGCCCTGAGGTGGTAATTATGATCCGTTCGGGGCCTTGAGGTGGTAATTACGCTCCATCCGGGGCCTGCAGGTGGTAATTATTCACCGTCTGGGGCCTTGAGGTGGGATTTATGCTCTGTCCGGGGCACCAAGGTGGTAATTATGCTCCGTCCGGGGCACAAAGGTGGTAATTATGCTCCGTCTGGTGCACCAAGGTGGTAATTAAGCTCCCTCCAGGCCACGAAGGTACTAATTATGCTCTGTGTGGGGCCTTGAGGTAGTAATTATGCTCTGTCCGGGGCCTTGAGGTGGTAATTATGCTCTGTTTGGGGCACCAAGGTGTTTACCAATGTGGTAATTATGCTCCGTCCGGGGCCCCAAGGTGTTAATTGTGCTGTCTGGGGCCCTGAGTTGGTAATTATGCTCCGTCCGGGGGCACAGAGGTGGGAATTATGCTCTGTCTTGGGCCTTGAGGTGGTAATTATGCTTAGTTTGGGACTCCAAGGTGGTAATTATGCTCTGTCCGGAGCACCAAGGTGGTAATTATGCTTCGTCTGGTGCCCAAGGTGTTAATTAATGTCTGTCAGGAGCCCCGAGGTGGTAATTATGCTCTGTCCGGGGCCTTGAGGTGGTAATTATGCTCCGTCCGGGGCCTTGAGGTGGTAATAATGCACTGTCCGGGGCCTTGAAGTGGGAATTATACTCTGTCCGGAGCCTTGAGGTGGTAATTATGCTCTGTCCGGGGCCCCAAGGTGTTAATTATGGTCTGTGCGGGGCCTCGAGATGATAATAATGCTCGGTCCAGGGCCCCAAGGTGATAATTATGCTCCATCCAAGGCACCAAGGTGGTAATTATGCTCCATTTGGGGCACCAAGGTGGTAATTATGCTCCGTCCGGGGCACCAAGGTGGTAATTAAGCTCCGTCCGGGGCTCGAAGGTATTAATTATGCTCTGTCTGGGGCCTTGAGGTGGTAATTATGCTCGGTCCAGGGCCCCAAGGTGATAATTATGCTCCGTCTGGGGCACCAAGGTGGTAATTATGCTCCGTCTGGGGCTCGAAGATGTTAATTATGCTCTGTCCAGGGCCTCGAGGTAATAATTATGCTCGGTCCAGGGCACCAAGGTGATAATTATGCTCCGTCCAAGGCACCAAGGTGGTAATTATGCTCCATCCAGGGTCCCAAGGTGTTAATTATGCTCTGTCTGGGGCCTTGAGGTGTTAATTATGCACCATCCAGGGCCTTGAGATTGGAATTATGCTCGGTCCGGGACCTTGAGGTGGGAATTATGCTCTGTCCGGGGCACCAGGTGGTAATTATGCTCTGTCTGGGGCCCCAAGGTATTAATTATGCTCTGTCCGGGGCCTCGAGGTGATAATTATGCTCCATCCAGGGCACCAAGGTGATAATAATGCTCCATCCAGGGCACCAAGGTGGTAATTTTGCTCCGTTCGGGGTACCAAGGTGGTAATTATGCTCCGTCTGGGGCCCCAAGGTGTTAATTATGCTCTGTCCGGGGTCTCAAGGTGATAATTATGCTCCGTCCAGGGCACCAAGGTGATAATTATGCTCTGTCCAAGGCACCTAGGTGGTAATTATGCTCTGTTTGGGGCACCAAGGTGGTAATTATGCTCCGTCCGGGGCCCCAAGGTGTTAATTGTGCTGTCTGGGGCCCTGAGTTGGTAATTATGCTCCGTCCGGGGGCACAGAGGTGGGAATTATGCTCTGTCTTGGGCCTTGAGGTGGTAATTATGCTTAGTTTGGGGCTCCAAGGTGGTAATTATGCTCTGTCCGGAGCACCAAGGTGGTAATTATGCTTCGTCTGGTGCCCAAGGTGTTAATTAATGTCTGTCAGGAGCCCCGAGGTGGTAATTATGCTCCGTCCAGGGCCCTGAGGTGGTAATTATGATCCATCCAGGGCCTTGAGGTGGTAATTATGCTCCGTCCGGGGCCTGGAGGTGGTAATTATTCACCGTCTGGGGCATTGAGGTGGGATTTATGCTCTGTCCGGGGCACCAAGGTGGTAATTATGCTCCGTCCGGGGCACAAAGGTGGTAATTATGCTCTGTCTGGTGCACCAAGGTGGTAATTAAGCTCCGTCCGAGGCACGAAGGTACTAATTATGCTCTGTCTGGGGCCTTGAGGTGGTAATTATGCTCGGTCCAGGGCCCCAAGGTGATAATTATGCTCCGTCTGGGGCACCAAGGTGGTAATTATGCTCCGTCTGGGGCTCGAAGATGTTAATTATGCTCTGTCCAGGGCCTCGAGGTAATAATTATGCTCGGTCCAGGGCACCAAGGTGATAATTATGCTCCGTCCAAGGCACCAAGGTGGTAATTATGCTCCATCCAGGGTCCCAAGGTGTTAATTATGCTCTGTCTGGGGCCTTGAGGTGTTAATTATGCACCATCCAGGGCCTTGAGATTGGAATTATGCTCGGTCCGGGACCTTGAGGTGGGAATTATGCTCTGTCCGGGGCACCAGGTGGTAATTATGCTCTGTCTGGGGCCCCAAGGTATTAATTATGCTCTGTCCGGGGCCTCGAGGTGATAATTATGCTCCATCCAGGGCACCAAGGTGATAATAATGCTCCATCCAGGGCACCAAGGTGGTAATTTTGCTCCGTTCGGGGCACCAAGGTGGTAATTATGCTCCGTCTGGGGCCCCAAGGTGTTAATTATGCTCTGTCCGGGGTCTCAAGGTGATAATTATGCTCCGTCCAGGGCACCAAGGTGATAATTATGCTCTGTCCAAGGCACCTAGGTGGTAATTATGCTCTGTTTGGGGCACCAAGGTGGTAATTATGCTCCATCCGGGGCCCCAAGGTGTTAATTGTGCTGTCTGGGGCCCTGAGTTGGTAATTATGCTCCGTCCGGGGGCACAGAGGTGGGAATTATGCTCTGTCTTGGGCCTTGAGGTGGTAATTATGCTTAGTTTGGGGCTCCAAGGTGGTAATTATGCTCTGTCCGGAGCACCAAGGTGGTAATTATGCTTCGTCTGGTGCCCAAGGTGTTAATTAATGTCTGTCAGGAGCCCCGAGGTGGTAATTATGCTCCGTCCAGGGCCCTGAGGTGGTAATTATGATCCATCCAGGGCCTTGAGGTGGTAATTATGCTCCGTCCGGGGCCTGGAGGTGGTAATTATTCACCGTCTGGGGCATTGAGGTGGGATTTATGCTCTGTTCGGGGCACCAAGGTGGTAATTATGCTCCGTCCGGGGCACAAAGGTGGTAATTATGCTCTGTCTGGTGCACCAAGGTGGTAATTAAGCTCCGTCCGAGGCACGAAGGTACTAATTATGCTCTGTCTGGGGCCTTGAGGTGGTAATTATGCTCTGTCCGGGGCCTTGAGGTGGTAATTATGCTCTGTCCGGGGCCTTGAGGTGGTAATAATGCACTGTCCGGGGCCTTGAAGTGGGAATTATACTCTGTCCGGGGCCTTGAGGTGGTAATTATGCTCTGTCCGGGGCCCCAAGGTGTTAATTATGCTCTGTGCGGGGCCTCGAGATGATAATTATGCTCGGTCAAGGGCCCCAAGGTGATAATTATGCTCCATCCAAGGCACCAAGGTGGTAATTATGCTCCGTTTGGGGCACCAAGGTGGTAATTATGCTCCGTCCGGGGCACCAAGGTGGTAACTTAAGGCTCCGTCCGGGGCATGAAGGTATTAATTATGCTCTGTCCGGGGCCTTGAGGTGGTAATAATGCACTGTCCGGGGGCCTTGAAGTGGGAATTATACTCTGTCCGGGGTCTTGAGGTGGTAATTATGCTCTGTCCGGGGGCCCCAAGGTGTTAATTATGCTCTGTGCGGGGCCTCGAGATGATAATTATGCTCGGTCAAAGGCCCCAAGGTGATAATTATGCTCCATCCAAGGCACCAAGGTGGTAATTATGCTCCTTTTGGGGCACCAAGAGTGGTAATTATGCTCCGTCCGGGGCACCAAGGTGGTAATTAAGCTCCGTCCGGGGCATGAAGGTATTAATTATGCTCTGTCTGGGGCCTTGAGGTGGTAATTATGCTCTGTCCGGGGCCTTGAGGTGGTAATTATGCTCCGTCCGGGGCCCTTGAGGTGGTAATTATGCTCCGTTTGGGGCACCAAGGTGATAATTATGCTCTGTCCAAGGCACCTAGGTGGTAATTATGCTCTGTTTGGGGCACCAAGGTGGTAATTATGCTCCGTCCGGGGCCCCAAGGTGTTAATTGTGCTGTCTGGGGCCCTGAGTTGGTAATTATGCTCCGTCCGGGGGCACAGAGGTGGGAATTATGCTCCGTCTTGGGCCTTGAGGTGGTAATTATGCTTAGTTTGGGGCTCCAAGGTGGTAATTATGCTCTGTCCGGAGCACCAAGGTGGTAATTATGCTTTGTCTGGTGCCCAAGGTGTTAATTAATGTCTGTCAGGAGCCCCGAGGTGGTAATTATGCTCCGTCCAGGGCCCTGAGGTGGTAATTATGATCCATCCAGGGCCTTGAGGTGGTAATTATGCTCCATCCGGGGCCTGGAGGTGGTAATTATTCACTGTCTGGGGCATTGAGGTGGGATTTATGCTCTGTCCGGGGGCACCAAGGTGGTAATTATGCTCCGTCCGGGGCACAAAGGTGGTAATTATGCTCTGTCTGGTGCACCAAGGTGGTAATTAAGCTCCGTCCGAGGCACGAAGGTACTAATTATGCTCTGTCTGGGGCCTTGAGGTGGTAATTATGCTCTGTCCGGGCCTTGAGGTGGTAATTATGCTCCGTCCGGGGCCTTGAGGTGGTAATAATGCACTGTCCCGGGGCCTTGAAGTGGGAATTATACTCTGTCCGGGGCCTTGAGGTGGTAATTATGCTCTGTCCGGGGGCCCCAAGGTGTTAATTATGCTCTGTGCGGGGCCTCGAGATGATAATTATGCTCGGTCAAGGGCCCCAAGGTGATAATTATGCTCCGTCCAAGGCACCAAGGTGGTAATTATGCTCAGTTTGGGGCACCAAGGTGGTATTATGCTCCGTCCGGGGCACCAAGGTGGTAATTAAGCTCCGTCCGGGGCATGAAGGTATTAATTATGCTCTGTCTGGGGCCTTGAGGTGGTAATTATGCTCTGTCCGGGGCCTTGAGGTGGTAATTATGCTCTGTCCGGGGCCTTGAGGTGGTAATTATGCTCCGTCCGCGGCCTTGAGGTGGTAATAATGCACTGTCCGGGGCCTTGAAGTGGGAATTATACTCTGTTCGGGGCCTTGAGATGGTAATTATGCTCTGTCCAGGGCCCCCAAGGTGTTAATTATGCTCTGTGCGGGGCCTCGAGGTGATAATTATGCTCGGTCCAGGGCCCCAAGGTGATAATTATGCTCCGTCCAAGGCACCAAGGTGGTAATTATGCTCCGTTTGGGGCACCAAGGTGGTAATTATGCTCCATCCGGGGCCCCAAGGTGTTAATTGTGCTCTGTCCGGGGCCCTGAGGTGGTAATTATGCTCTGTCCGGGGGGGCACAGAGGTGGGAGAATTATGCTCTGTCCGGGGCCTTGAGGTGCTAATTATGCTTCGTATGGGGCCCCAAGGTGGTAATTATGCTCTGTCCTGGGCACCAAGGTGGTAATTATGCTTGGTCTGGGGCCCAAGGTGTTAATTATGCTCTGTCCGAGGCCCCAAGGTGGTAATTATGCGCAGTCTGGGGCCACAGGTGATAATTATACTCCAATCGGGGCCCCAAGGTGGTAATTATACTTCGTCCAGGGCCCCAAGGTGGTAATTATGCTCTGTCCAGGGCACCATGGTCGTAATCATGCAGCGTCCGGGGGCCCCAAGGTGTTAATTATGCTCCGTCCAGGGCCCTAAGGTGGTAATTATGCCCATCCGGGGCCACAGAGGTGGGAATTATGCTTTGGACGGGGCCTTGAGGTGGTAATCATGCTCCATCTGGGGCCACAGAGATGGGAATTATGCTCTGGCTGGGGTGTTGAGGTGGTAATTATGCTTAGTCCAGGGCCCTGAGGTGGTAATTATGGGGCCACAGGTGGGAATTATGCTGTGTCCAGAGCTTTGAGCTGCTAATTATGCTTCGTACGGGGCCCTAAGGTGGTAATTATGCTCTGGGGCCTTGAGGTGGCAATTATGCTCCGCCTGGGGCACCAAGGTGGTAATTATGTTCCGTCCTGGGCCCCAAGGTGTTAATTATGCTCTGTCCGGGGCCCTGAGGTGGTAACTATGCTCCATCTGGGGGCACAGAGGTGGGAATTATGCTCTGTCCGGGGCCTTGAGGTGTTAATTATGCTTCATCTGGGGCCCCAAGGTGGTAATTATCCTCTGTCCGGGGCACCAAGGTGGTAATTATCCTCCGTCTGGGGCTCCAAGGTGTTAATCATGCTCTGTCCGGGGCCCTGAGGTGGTAATTATGCTCTGTTCGGGGCCACAGAGGTGGGAATTATGCTCTGTCTGGGGCCTTGAGGTGGTAATTATACTCCAACTGGGGCCCCAAGGTGGTAATTATACTTCATCCAGGGCCCCAAGGTGGTAATTATGCTCTGTCCAGGGCACCAAGGTGGTAATTATGCTCTGTCCAGGACCCCTAGGTGTTAATTATGCTCCGTCTGGGGTCCTGAGGTGGTAATTATGTTCCGTCCGGGGCCACAGAGGTGGGAATTATGCTCTGTCCTGGGCCTTGAGGTGGTAATTATACTCCAACCGGATCCCCAAGGTGGTAATTATGCTTCGTCCTGGGCCCCGAGGTGGTAATTATGGTCTGTCCGGGGCCAGAGGTGGTAATTATGCTCCGGCCAGGCCCCCAGCTGAGGTAATTATGCGCCGTCCGGGGCACCAACGGAGGTAATTCGTCCCATTCCACGCCACTTTCACTCGTATGCCTCTCAATTCCATTCTTGGCCGACATCGCCCTCTCTACCCTTCGACCTCATTCTCATTTGCCATCAGTTCCACAAGCCCAAGGTTTTCCTCTTCACATTCTCCAGCCCATCTACATCCACACCATAACACTCTCGTACTTCCTCATTTGTCTGTCTATCTCTCCATGTGACCCTTATATACACGTCTCTAGTACAGTACTGATAACTCGGTTCCACACCTCTCACTCTTGATTTATCTCTCCAACAACTTTAATGCTTCACTCACGTACGTTAATGATTAAAGCGTTATTTCCACATAGCTAGTTTGACAATTGTTTAGCCTTTATATTGTGTCGCCCCTCTTTTGGTTTGTATATTTTGCAAGTTTTACATTATAATACAAGGGGAGGAGGATTCCTAGTGCCCAACCCCCGAAGCAGTAAAAGTAGGACAAGAAAAGAGACAGACAAATGGCTAAGGTTGGGTAGAGGACGCCAAACCTCACTCTGGACAGGACCAGTCTTCACAGGAGTTAGTACTAAATCTACTAAATTAGTGCTAGGTGAAGGTTATCACATAGATGTTCATGTTTCTTCAACAAACTCCCACAAGTGAGATATGCGAGGCGTCGTGTTAAGCAACTTCAAGAGAACTCTTGATGTTGAACTGCAGTAAGTGCCAAACGAGCCCATATTTACAGGGGAATGTGACCCCCTTTCAAACAGGCTGCTGCACTATATATCAACCCAGAACGAGGGGCTCCTCAGGGCCATTAAGTGGTGAAAATGACCATAGGATATGTGGACCAGATCTCTCCAAGGACCTAGAGACCAAAGACCATGAGGGATCCCCAGCTAAAGATTCCCTGGGCCCAGATCTCCCAGAAAGGTTCCGGTTACTTATATAGCGCCTGTATATCCTTCGAAGATTCATAAGCACCACATTTATCAACCAGATACCATTATCCAGCTCCCTTGTTCAAAGCGAGACGGTAACCGCCGGCTATATCTGAAAAACGTTTCAACCTGATGGAACCCGAGTTAGCTGGGTGGTAGGCAAGGACATCATCAACTGAACTAACCATATGGCTATGATAAGAGAGGGAAGTGAGTGGAAGTTGCCTGCGCTGTCATTTGCAGACGACACAGTGCTGCTAAGTGAAAATAAGTGGTAGTTGCAAGGCTTGGTAATTGGGTTTGAAACAGTTTGATAGAAGCGGAATTTGAAGGTGAATGTGGATAAGAGCTAAGTTATGGTATTTGGGAGGGATGAGACACCAACTGTGATATACTGTATGATTGAACGGTCAGGAGATGGACAATGTGAGAGCCTTTAAGTATCTAGGCAGTGTGTGAAGTAAGGATGGGGGTGAGCTGGGAGGATGGACGAGTGTTGGCGAGGGACAGGGCCAGCTGGAGGACGTTTGTTCATAGCCGCCTTGTTTGGGATTAGGATGTTTGGCTATAGTTGGATAGAACTGAAACTGAGGAATGTCTGTTTGTGTTTGTAAACAAACCTAGATGACCCTTGGGCAGCAGCTGTGTGTCAGGTTGCAACGATTCTTTTATAGCCAGTGTGGTGTGGTGGTGGTTGTTGTTCCCTAAGCTGCCTGGCCGAACAGCCCCGAGTCCCTAAGGAAGGCTATGGCCACGGTCGGGGTTTCCCACAGAGCTCTCAAGGAGTGTAGATTGTGTTGTTGGCATAAGTGGTTGTGTGAAATGCAGTCTTCTATGATGTGTTTATGGTATGGGGTGCTGTGTTACAACCCGGTGTGGTGTGGTGTGGTGGTTAGCACGTTTGCCTGTCGATCATATTGTCAGGGTTAAATACCAGGTGGGTTCTGTGAGATTTCACTCTTATACCACTGGACTGCATTCCTCCATCTTACTTGTGGTCTGCCTTATGCCTGTCTTATGATAACCAGGATAATATGTGAAATAATGATAGGTACTTAAGGGGAGATGGGTTGTTTTTCTAGATCCCCTTCTCCCTCATGTTTAGCCCCATTAATTTGTCGAATTTAAGACATTCCGCCCTATTTCCTTGTCAATATTAAGACCTTTCGTGCTATTTAGGGTGTCAATTTTTTTTCCTGGCGAACAATAGTGAGCCTGTAATTTTGAAAGAATCGGCCTTCGGCCGGGAGGTCTAGGGAGAAAACTAGAAAAATAATAAAGGAAAAAATTGACCGAAAAATTAACCATCCCCCAAGGGTTAACCATAGAGACTAATTGCAATACTGTACCTGAGGAGTTGTGGCATCTATAGTCTGGAGCGTATGGATGGCTTCTCTGGCTGTAGCTGTGACGGCTGTACATTGTTGGCTGTTCTTGTTCAGCCAGAAAGTCGCCCACTCAGCCATCGCCGGGGGTGTGGGCTTCCCAGGCTTCTCTGTCTTCTTGGCAGGGTCATGAACTGGAACTGAAATGAGTGTGGTATAAGAAGGAATACAGGAAATTGCTTAACCCTTTTACGCACAGGACACAATTTGAGCCTATTCTGGGATACTATAAAGGCTTTGTGACCATCGGGGGTGTTTAGAAACCTTTAGTTTAGTTACTTCAACCTCTGCAGTTGTCTTTGAGTTAGCTGTGGACAGAAATCAAATTTTGGAGAGGTACAGTAATTATAAGATTGAGAGAACTCTATTTATGATTGCTAATCGGCAACCCCTGCGTCCACACGTGCGTGCAAGGGTTAATATACAATAACTAAGTCATAAATGTCCCTGTGTTTTTAACTCTTTTTGTACGGGTGACATCCATTTTATTCTATTCTGGCTACAACTAGAAAATTTAATTTAGGAAGAACCTCCAGAATTTATATGTATGTACAGTATAATACTCTGGCACCTTCCCCTGTTTTCCTTTTTTTTTTTTTTTTTATGGGGGTGGCCGACTCGAGACAGAGCCCGAACAGGGACATCACAATATATCAGAAAAACAAAACACAAAATCCTACACACAACTAGGTCGCCCAGGAGAAACAGCCAGAGACCCAGGCCCATTTGGGGTCCCCAGCAAATGATTCCCAGGTAGCCTACCAGATCCAGAATTTAAAAGACTGCAAATTGTTTTAATCAACCCTTCCACAGATTCTTCCTAAGCTGCATAAAATTGTCCAAATATGTTGTATTTAGAATAAACTAAAGATATTACCCATGCTGAAAGGGTTAATAAGGACTAAAAAGAAAGGACTTGGTTTTAGGATAGGTTTTTAAATACTATCTTGTTCGCCAATCTACTTATTGTTCCACATGCTCTTCCTGAAAGTCACTTGTTGGGCTTGTTCTTGGGCCAATTAAGGCTGTGTCTCAGGGCCATTCCTTTAAACATCGTAAAAGCTTTTCCTACGCCCTTTTCCGACCCAGATTGACCCTTATACAGATAAACGATAAGGAACGGCCCTCAGTGCGCTGACTGTCATGGGGTACACACATGGATAGCTTGGCAAACTGAGGCACTTTGGTTTCAAGACTGGAATGAAGTTATGACTAGGGAAAATATTTCTATCAATGATATGCTGCTTGGTTCCATTCCAGGATGTTGTACAATCAATGGTATCTTCATAGTCAGGCATCTGCAGGAGAATTACTTACTGTCTTGATAGCGTAATGCATAAGTAGACTCTAAGCCATAGAACTCTTAAATTCTGATCTAAATACTATTTCCAATTGGGGCAGAGAAAACCTTGTTAACTTTAATGCTTCCAAAACCCAATTTCTCCATCTATCTACCCGTCAGGATCTCCCAGCGGACTATCCCTTATTCTTCAACAATACAAAAATCAACCCTTCATCTTCTCTCAATATTCTTGGTGTCTCTTTTTCTTCTGCTCTCATTTGGAAGGACCATATTACCAGTCTTGCTAAGGCAGCCTCCCAGAAGCTGGGTGTGCTCAATCGCCTTAGGGGGTTCTTTTCCCCTGCACAGCTTCTTGCTCTGTACAGGGGCATAGTGCGCCCTTGTATTGAGTATTGTTCACATGTGTGGGGAGGTTCCTCTCACACCGCTCTCCTAGACAAAGTTGAAAGGAAGGCCTTTCGTATCATTAACTCCCGTCCACTCACCAACTCTCTGCAATCTCTCTCTCTCCGCCGCAATGTTGCATCTCTCTCGCTATTCTATCGCTACTATAATAATCAGTGTTCCTCAGAGCTATCCCAGTGCATACCACCTCCTTTACGTAGGGCACGTGGTACCCGTCTTGCAACTCAATCCCACCCCTACTCTGTGCAACTCTCCAACCCAAGAGTGAAACGTTACTCTCAAACTTTCTTCTACTCAACATCTGAGCTCTGGAACTCTCTCCCAGAATCAGTCTTTCCCTCTTCCTATGACTTAAATTGCTTCAAACTCCGTGTGTCCAGGCATTTTGGCTCAAACGTCCCTTGATTTTGGCCCTGTCACTCTTTCAACTATGGGGGAGGCACTCGCTATAGGCAGTTATGCCTTTTGCCTCCCTCAATCACATAGAAAAAAAAAAAAAAAAAAAAAAAAGTGAGCGGAATTTTGATGTGAGTATCCTATGTTCGAGTCCTTGGAGTGCCACATGTATTAGTTGATTTCATTAATTGAGTTTAGAGGTGAAGTTGGTTGGTAGAAAAAACATAATAATAAAGATAAGGATCTGCATCTTGTGTTTGTAGACCTAGAGAAGGCTTTTGATAAGGTGCCTAGGGATGTTGTGTAGTGGGCTATGAGAAAACTTGGCGAAGAGAGGAGTGGCTGGTGTGTGTGATAATGAAGATGTTCGAGGACTCTCAAATGGCAGTGAGGGTGGAAAACATACTGAGTGAAGAGCTTACAGTTATTGTTGGAGTCCATCATTTCTCTTTATGATGGTTCTGGAGGCACCATCTACAGACTTTGTAACTAGACTCCCTCGGGAACTGCAATAAGCCGATGACCAAATTCTTAATGTAGATAATACACAGAATGCTGAGGCACTAAATCAATACTGTAGCTGGAGGGAGAGAATGGCAAATAAAGGCTAAAGAATTGCAGTACAGAGGATTAAGGTGAGGGAATGTAGAACAAAAATGGTGTATACCCATGTGCAATATGCAATAAAAAAAAGGGGGGGGGGAATAAATTCAGTGTAGCGTCTGTCATTACTGGGTGCATGATAGGAAGTGATGCATGAGGATAAAAGACCTCTCGCAGGGATGAAGTACAAAATAGTGAAATTTGTATGTGTATTATGTAAGGGGAGCTAGTGTTGAATGACTTGCCCGAATGTGTCACATTTGGAAGGGAGTTGTTGGAGCAGGTGAAGTTTTGCTACGTGGGAGATACCACCTCTGCTATTATAATCAGATTTGGGCTGGGGATAGTCCAGAGAACTGCTGCCAATTATAACCATGAAAAGACTCCCGTTTTAGTTTTACATTAACAAAAGTATAAATGCATTTCTGGATACTGTACTATCATACTGCAAATACCAGTACCGTATTTTTAAGTTATCCTAGAATACCTAGCCTTTTTTCCCTCCAATATATGTTAGGATAATAACTACCACATGACAGAAAAGGATCTAGGAAAAATATTAGATTAATGACCGGACAATACAAAACAACCAGTAGCTCTCAGCCAATACTATTAGATTAGGTTGGGTTACTTTAGTACTATGCAGTACTGTACTATAAGTTTGCAATAGTTTTGTTATCCTTGAATGACTTGCTAAAGGCTGAAGTCTGTTATCTGTTATAGACATCCCCACCTGCAAGTGGCACCGATTAGCATGTCGCCCATCAGTAATTTGTTTAGGGTTTATTCCCCTAAATGGGTTGCCCGCCAAGGCTATCGAGTCCCATCTACCAGGAAACGCCCCTTTCAGATACCAGGGGGACTGCTAACACCAGAGAAAAATACCGAGCTAGAGTCTGGTCTACTGGTTGAAATAGTCTAGTGGTTAAGTCGTCAGGGAACCATAACATTACCCGGTACATACGGTATAACAACTAGTTACTCTATCAATTCCTTCATATCATGCTCCCCAAGAGCAACCCCGTAATAATTAAAATTTAAAACTTGGAAGACAAACTAATCAAAACAGGAACCACACAATATGACAAAATAACTCATCAAAATCACTATGTGGCAATAACGCATTGAAAATTTATCAAAACAATAATATGAAATAAAAGAACATAAAACAATATTATAATCTATCTATCTATTGCCCGACGCCGTGATCCCCGAAGGGGTGGCCACGAACGAACCGCCCCCATGCACCTCTGTCCCCAGTCAGTCGACGCCCCTCCCCCCCAACTAGCACCGCCTTCGTTCATGTACTTCCTCACTCCATCCTTCCACCTCTCATTCGGTTTACCTCTCCCTCTCTGTCCCTCCACCTCGCTCTCGTACACCCTCTTAGTCATTCTCTCGCTTTCCATACGTTCCATACGGCCGAACCATCTCAAGTTGTTCCTTTTCACACTTTCCAGCACATCTACCTCCACACCACACCTCCTTCTTACTTCCTCATTAGTCTGTCTATCCCTCCATGTAACTCCGCACGCACTCCTTAACCCGTCCAGCCCCAGCGACGCGTCTGACGCGTCGGCGATGTATGTAACGCACAGCCCCAGAGACGCGCCTGACGCGTCACCCTAATTGCGCCGACCGTAACCTCAGGTGTAGCCACTCAAGAGGGCTCAGATTTGTATGGGAACTGTATACGTATCCCACGCAACCGTGCCGATGGTTGAAAACTCTCAAAGTCCACGTGCGTGCGCGCGAGCGCGCAATAACCTGGTTTTTTGGGATAATTGCCTTCAATTTTTTACTCTTGTAAAATCCGTTTTCGGGGGCTCTGTAGGACCATTTTTTAAGCTTTTTGAGCGGTTTTTCGTGGTTTTTCCTTCATTCCTAACCCATTCGCTATTGTTTCTGGAATAAAACCATTTTTTGAAAACCGGCCGGGTTCTGGTGCGCAAACATTACAAAACTAGCCGGGGCTCCACGGGTTAAGTAATTCATTTCCACTGCTCTCACTCTTGGTCTGAGTCTCTCAACCAACATAAAAGTGCAATGTACTAAGCGACAGTTGTACCATCAGTGATGTATGGGGCTAAGGCACGGGGTCTGAATGTACAAGAACAAAAAAAACAGGTTGGATGTGTGGAGTGACGCGTAGAGACAGATTGAGGAATGAAGAAGTACGTAGGAGAGTGGGACAACAGGAACCCTTATCGGCCTCTGGGTTTTCTCCTGGGCGACCTATATGTGTGGTATTATTCTTTTATTTTCTATTTAATTTTGTTGTTTATGTTAGGGCCCTGTTTCGAGTCGGCCACCCCCAACTATGGGATATGTGCCTGAGTATATACAGTAAACTTCCGTTAATCCGACGACCGATAATTTGAATCTCCCAATAGTCCGAATTTTTCAATTTGAGGCCAAATCCGAATTCACCCAATAGTCCGAATTTTTGAATTTGAGGCCAAATCCGAATTCACCCAATAGTTCGCATTTTTGAATTTCCCGGCCGCGCGATAATTCAAAATATCGTCCCTCTAGCGGCCAGGCCGGGGTAAACTGTCTGCCGTTGTCGGTCTACCTGAAACGTTGTTTATCCCGTGTTTATCCTGTGATATAGTGACTTAGTGATGGGTCCCACAGCAAGTTCAGGTGCACGAGGGAGGAATGACAAGAACAAACATAAGAGGAAGCACGTAACTCTGTCCATAGCTGATAAATTGCGAGTGATAGCGATGGTAGAGAAAGGAAGTGATCGGCGTAAAGTTATGGAAACTTTTAATATCGGTGCCTCCACAGTTTCAAACATAGTGAAGGCAAAGGCTAACTTATCGAAGTTTGTTGCCTTTGGAAAGTCCAGTTACACGGGTGATGTGAGAAAGACAATGAAAAAACCAAAACATGAAAAACTTGACGAGGCAGTGCATAAGTGGTTTACGTCCAAGCGGTCTGAGGGCAAGCCTATCTCAGGGCTTATGATAATTGAAAAGGCCAAGCAATTCCTGTGTGATATGAATATGGAAGACGATATAAAATTCTCCGACGGCTGGTTGAGAAACTTTAAAATTAGGCATGGAATTAGGGTCCTAGATGTCGCCGGAGAAAAGAATTCTGCCGACAAAGAGGCCGCCGATCGGTTTGCACACATTTTTGCTACCATTGTTCATGACCACCAGCTGACCCCAGACCAAATCTTTAACGCAGACGAGACAGGGCTATATTGGCGCTGTTTGCCAACAAGGACATTAGCTGGTAGAGGAGAGAAGGCTGCGCCCGGATTCAAAATGAATAAAGAACGTCTCACAATCCTGCTGAGTGGGAATGCTTCCGGTAAATGTCGCAATCGTTTGTTTGTTATCAGCAAGGCTAAGAATCCCCGTGCTTTCAAGAACATGCGAGGGAAGTTGCCAGTGATCTATGATGCACAGAGCAATGCATGGATGACTGCCCAAGTATTCCATGATTGGTTCTTTAAGCACTTTGTTCCCGAAGTCAAGGCCTACTTCAAGTCGATTGGCCTTTCTGAGGACACCAAGGCTGTCCTATTCCTGGATAACTGCAGAGCACATCCCCCTGCCCACGAACTAGTGTCTGGAAACATCTTTGTCACCTACTTGCCCCCTAATGTGACTAGTCTGATACAACCAATGGACCAGGGTGTGTGCCAAAAGTTTAAGCAGAGCTACAAGTCCTCATTTGCCCGCAAGCTGATTAACTCTGATGCATCAGTAAAAACTTTCCAGTCAAGTTTTTCCATCAAGGATGCCATATATGATGCTGCCCTAGCCTGGAAGGATGTTTCGGAGGTAACCCTCAAGAAATGTTGGAACAAGCTGTATGCACAGGTTGATGACCCTGAAGAAGTTGAGGAAGATGAGCACGATTTCGAAGGCTTTCTTGGGCGTCGCAGGGAGGCAATCAACGAAATCCGAGGCCTGATGGATACCGTGCCCGTCAACGACCCCAAGAGGATGACTGAAGAGGATATTGAGGAGTGGGTTGATGTGGATGGTGACCTGCAGGGCGAGGAAGAGGTGACAGATGCAGAAATTATCCGGAGTGTTGTGGAGCCAGAATATGTTGAGGAGCACTCGTCTGAGGAAGAGGAAGAGGCAAATGACGATGGCAAAGTAACATGGAAGGAAGCTGCTACCTATTTCGATGGTATGGTAAAATTTGTGGAACAGTCTAGCCAATATAATGCAAGTGAAACAATCGATTTCCACATCCTCCGTAATGAGTTCTATGCGAAAAGGGGCAGGGCAGTCAAGCAGGCAGACATCAGGGACCTGATGAAAAACATGCACCAACGGGGCCGCCGATCAGATGAACCAGACAACCCTAGACCTGCAACAATGCCTCTCACAGACGACTCGCGTACCAGCTCACCTGAACCTCTTACCACACCAGAACCTATGCCTCCTGCTGATTTTGAAGGCTGGGAGGACCTAGCATCCCCTGTGAAGGCCACTCCTGAGGTAGCCCCAGCCACCCCTGTGGTAGCTCCTGCCAGCCTAGCCACTTCTGAGGTAGCCCCAGCCGCCCCTGTGGTAGCTCCTGCCAGCCTAGCCACTCCTGAGGTAGCCCCAGCCGCCCCTGTGGTAGCCCCAGCCGCCCCTGTGGTAGCTCCTGCCAGCCTAGCCACTCCTGAGGTAGCCCTAGCCCTAGCTCCCCCTTCAGATATTGAAGGCTTGGAGGATATGGCTGTGGAGTAATAATCAGTGAAGTGTAGTAGATTTAAGGACCCCAAAAAAAATATAAAACCAGCAAAATACAAAAAAAAAATAAGTCTTTTTAAGTTCATTTTACATTAAAGTACACTTACAGTGCAGAGCAGTGATTATAAGTTACTAATATGGGGCTAGGGGGCTAGTGGCTGGTTGGGGGCTGGGTTGGGGCTGGTGCTGGGGGCTTATCTTCAATGCTACACATCTCTTCTCTTCATATAAGGTGAGTTAAAGTCATGATTAGTCATTATTATCATTATTATCATGCGTTTGTGTCTTGGTTTGGGTCTTCAAAAAAAAGTCGGGGGGGGGGGGTAACGTCCGATAATCCGAAAAAACCACTAATCCGAACGAGGGCCGGTCCGCTGCCCTTCGGATTAACGGAAGTTTACTGTATATACAAGTTTTCATGTATGTATGTATGTATGTACAGTATATGCTCAGTTACAAACAAAAAATTACAAAAAAGGCCCAATCCCCACTTTTCCTATTTTTATTTTTATTTTCGATTTTACTCTATTTTATTATTTTTTGGTTTTTATTTTCTTGGGGGTGGCCGACTCAAGACAGAGCAAGAACAGGGAAAACACTAAACACAAGACAGAACAAAAAACAAACACCGACAAAACACAAAATTCACACACACCTATGTCACCCAGAACACCCAGAGACCAGGGTCACCAAGGTCGCTCCAGCGACCGGTCTCCGGGTGGTCGGGGGCTCCCCGGCCCCCGACCACCCGGAGAGGCTCCGATCTCGGCAGGCAGACATGCAGCGGAGCCAAAGCCACATGCCCGCCCACCACACTTCCAGGCGCACCCTTCATATTAATCGTCTCCCCAGGGCCTTATGGACTATTATCTAGTCCAACTTGCGCCCGACCCCTTCCCCCAAATCACCACGTGTATTCACTCAACTATTCACAAGCATTCTCCATTCATTCCTGTTTATTACCACTTCCTTTGCCTAATCTATAGTCATTCCTCTATCATCCAAAGCTTGTCTTACACAGTCTCTCCATCTCAATGGGGGTCTTCCTGCCCTTCTATCTCCCTTTGTATCTGACTCACATATTCTCTTTGTAAGCCTTTCATCTCCCATTCGTTCAACATGACCATACCAGCTCAGCACCCTTCTGTCCACTCTGGCTGACAAATAATCCTGTTGCCCCACTCTGGCTGACAAATATTCCTGTTGCCCCACTCTCCTACGTATCTCTTCATTCCTCAATCCGTCTCTACGAGTAACTCCACACATACTCCTCAAGCAGCTCATCTCCATAATTAACAAAATATTTGGCTCTAAAAACTTTGAAATAGCTGAGTAAATAAGATGGGGGCATACCAATATACCATCAGCTGAAAGTAAACAAACTATATACCCTCTTCATTATAAGCAAGACAATAATCCAGACCTCAGTCTCTCATAAATTAAAAAGGAACTAGAGTAATTGAGTATTTATTTCTACAATTTGGGAAGAGTCAGCCAGGGAACAGGTGTGGACATTTACAGCCAATTTGCTCTAGCACTTTTAGAGTCATAGAGGTTATAGGTCACACTTTCTGGCCGACATATAATGAACAGGATATAGTGTGCACTAATAAAATAATGATGACTTACACACTTTGACACAAACCATTACTTAGGGCTGCACTTGGGCAAAATGATGTGAAGGAATCGTGCTAATAAATAAATGCATGTCTGCCTGCCGAGATCGAAACCTCTCCAGGTGGTCAGGGGCCGGGGGAGTGCTGGAGGGACCTTGGTGACCCTGGTCTCTGGGTCTTCTCCTGGATAACCTAGATGTGTGTGAATTTGTATTTTGTTTTAGTGTGTTCATTGTTTTCTGTTGTGTTTTGTGATGTCCCTATTCTGGCTCTGTCTTGAGTCCCACCCCAAAAAAAAAAAATTAAAGTGGGGATTGGGCCTGAGTATATACAATAGAACCCCGCACATCCAGCCCCCTCCCACCCGGAATCCCAAGACTTCCGGACAGGCATTCGGGTTCGGACAAGTCCGGATGGCAGAGAAAAAAAACACCGAGTTCGGACCGATGAACATTGTGGGTAAGAGTCTATTCGCGCCAAAAGTATTGTTTACGTCTAGTCAGGTGGTCCGCCCCAAGCGTCGTGCGTCATCTGGATATTATCCCTGTGTTTGTGCTATTATTTCTACTCGCCTGCCCCACCAAGATGGATAGTGATGTTGTGATGACTTCCAAGGAAGCGGAGAGTGGAGAAAAGAGTGGAGAGAAGGCTGGTGAGGCTTGTGAGAAGGTTGTTAACCCCTTCACCACCAATACGTAATTTTCAACATAGAATATTCTGGTTAACATTAGACTATTTTCTTCAGCTTATAATCTACCTCTATGACTGAAATGGGTAAATACAATCTCAATAAACCCTCTGAATAACATAGGTCCTTCTGAAACTGCATAATATCGTCTAACTTTACCCAGAATAAAGGTAAAATTACGTCATGGTGCTGAAGGGGTTAAAAGTTGATTAGGCTAAGTTATGCCTCAATATATTAGTGTTGCAAAAATAAGAAGGTAAAAGTTGATTTACTGTGGTAAGAAAATAAAAAGTTCAGTTCTGTTTTTAAGTGGCAAAAAGTGTTCAGAGTTCTAATGTGTTCAGTACATGAAAAATATTCTACAGTTGCAATCATTGTTTTTGTATGGCACCTCCACTAACAACCACTCCACCCTACACTCTACTCCACTTTCACTGTCCACTCTACTTACAATACAGGTCAGTAAGAAAGAGATAGGTTCTTATATAACCTACTGTACATTTACACTAATTTCTCTTTTCAGATCCAGTTTGTTTAGATTAGGAAGGTACTGGAC
>JBAKBP010019590.1:0-44372 GCA_037953745.1 Lithodes maja
CTGTACCCTGATGTACATAGTAATAAAGCACTATAATGTACTGTCCACTGATGTACATGGTAATAAAGCACTATAATGTACTGTACCCTGATGTACATAGTAATACAGCACTATAATGTACTGTCCACTGATGTACACAGTAATATAGCACTATAATGTACTGTACCCTGATGTACACAGTAATAAAGCACTATAATGTACTGTACCCTGATGTACACAGTAATACAGCACTATAATGTACTGTACCCTGATGTACGCAGTAATACAGCACTATAATGTACTGTACCCTGATGTACACAGTAATACAGCACTATAATGTACTGTCCACTGATGTACATAGTAATACAGCACTATAATGTACTGTACCCTGATGTACACAGTAATACAGCACTATAATGTACTGTCTACTGATGTACATAGTAATACAGCACTATAATGTACTGTACCCTGATGTACACAGTAATACAGCACTATAATGTACTGTCCACTGATGTACATAGTAATACAGCACTATAATGTACTGTCTACTGATGTACATAGTAATACAGCACTATAATGTACTGTCCACTGATGTACATAGTAATACAGCACTATAATGTACTGTACCCTGATGTACACAGAAATACAGCACTATAATGTACTGTCTACTGATGTACATAGTAATACAGCACTATAATGTACTGTCCACTGATGTACATAGTAATACAGCATTATAATGTACTGTACCCTGATGTACACAGTAATAAGGCACTATAATGTACTGTACCCTGATGTACACAATAATAAATCACTATAATGTACTGTCCACTGATGTACACAGTAATAAAGCACTATAATGTACTGTCCACTGATGTACACAGTAATACAGCACTATAATGTACTGTCCACTGATGTACACAGTAATACAGCACTATAATGTACTGTCCACTGATGTACATAGTAATACAGCACTATAATGTACTGTCCACTGATGTACACAGTAATACAGCACTATAATGTACTGTCCACTGATGTACACAGTAATAAAGCACTATATTATACTGTCCCCTGATGTACACTGTAATAAAGCACTATAATGTACTGTCCACTGATGTACACTGTAATAAAGCACTATAATGTACTGTCCACTGATGTACACAGTAATAAAGCACTATAATGTACTGTCCAATGATGTACATAGTAATACAGCACTATAATGTACTGTCCACTGATGTACATAGTAATACAGCATTATAATGTACTGTACCCTGATGTACACAGTAATACAGCACTATAATGTACTGTACCCTGATGTACACAGTAATAAAGCACTATAATGTACTGTCCACTGATGTACACAGTAATACAGCACTATAATGTACTGTCCACTGATGTACATAGTAATACAGCATTATAATGTACTGTACCCTGATGTACACAGTAATACAGCACTATAATGTACTGTACCCTGATGTACACAGTAATAAAGCACTATAAGTGCTTAAGTTGGGAGGGTTTTAGAGAAGATGGACCACATCTTGGAAGATAGTGGAGATAACCCCGTTATCTGTCTCAGTGCCGGGAGTAACGATGTTGGTAAGGGTAGAAGTGAGGAACTGCTGCAGCAGTATCGGGATGTGTTAGATAAAGTTAGGATGAAGGGAGGGATCCCTGTAGTACATTGTATCCTACCCAGAAGAGGAGTTCCCAAGGAATGGACATCCAGGGCGATTGGTGTCAATTGCCGTTTGGAGAAATATTGCAAAGAAAAAGCAATACCATTCATTGATAACTGGGATAGTTTCTATGGGAGAGATGGGATGTACGCAAGGGATGGGGTTCATCTTTCACGGTTAGGGGTTTCTACATTAGCTAGTTCTTTAGATAGGGTGGTTGTGGGGTTTTGAACAGAAATATTGAGAGTGTAAATGAGAGGTTAAATGGAACAATTTTAGCGTCAGGCGAAAGCGATAAGGATATTCAGTCTCATGCTAAAAATTATGACTATAATGCAAATGATAGTAGTGATGGTGCAACGGAAGATGGAAATGTCGCTAAAAACAAAGGTAAATTAGGTATAAAGAAAAGAAGTAAATTGAGAGTATATTACACAAACTGTAGGAGTCTATGTAACAAAATGAACGAACTTAGAGCCCTTGTTAGCAAAGAAAATATAGACATAATAGCGCTAACTGAAACGTGGATTAATACAGAAACCAGGCATTTTTTAGCAGAATTTGATATACCAGGATATAGTTTGTTTAAATAAGACCGAACAAGTAAGAGGGGTGGCGGTATAGCAGTGTTTGTCAGGAGTACATTAAAAAGCTGTATTAAATTAGGTATTAGACTAAATAACGATAATGAAAGTGTTTGGGTAGAGGTTAACGAAGGTAGTGAGACCATAGTTATTGGAGTTATGTATAGACCGCCAAATATGAGTAGAAATGACGGAACGTCATTATGGGAGGAAATTAAAATGGCATCAAGGTTTAGCAATGTGTGCATTATGGGGGATTTTAATTTTCCGATTATAGATTGGCAGCATCAAATAGGAGACTCTGATTCTGAGGAGTTTATAGAGGTAGTACAAGATAGTTTTTTATTTCAATTCATAGATAAGCCGACTAGAGGTAATAATATTCTCGATTTAGTTTTCAGTAACAATGAACATATGGTAAATAATGTAGAGACAGGGGACCACCTAGGAAATAGTGACCACAATTCTGTGTATTTTAATATACAATGGAAAGGTAATACCAGAGAGAATACAACATTAATACCTGACTTTAGAAAAGCCAATTATGGTGGGTTAAGAAGAGCCCTATTAGCGGACCCTATGGTCAAAAAATTAAGTCGATCCAGGTGTCCAAATGAGTGTACCCCATCTCAGGCACCTGTCATCTTAAGTCAGGAAGAGACGTCAACCTTGGTAGATACATACGATAATTTTATCAAGTCAGTATTCAATGCACAAAATAAATACATCCCCAAAAGAAAATTTAGATCAACACAGAACCAACCCAAATGGATGAATAATAGACTATTAGATCTTCTAGGACAAAAGAGAGGAATATATAGAAAAATTAGAAAAGGCGAAATTCACCTACTTGCTTACTATCAGAATCTATCAAGACAGGTAAAAAAGGATATTAGGAAAGAAAAAAGAAATTATGAAATTAAGGTTGCCAATGACTCAAAAAATAATCCTAAAGCTTTTTACCAACTATATGAATCCAAGGTTAGAGATGTAATTGGTCCCCTTAAAACTTCGATAGGAGAAATGACAGAAAATGATTTAGAAATGTGCAGTACATTAAATAGTCAATTTCTTTCCGTTTTCACTAATGAAAATTTGGCACAGTTTCCAGAAGTCCGTAAGGTATATAGCGATAGTATAGAAAATAGGTTATGTACGGTTACTATAAGTAGAAATGATGTGCTTAAGGAAATTGACAGACTGAAACCTCATAAATCGCCTGGTCCTGATGAGGTATATGCTAGAGTATTAAAAGAATGTAGGGATGAGTTAAGTTACCCATTAACATTTTTATTTAACAAGTCATTGGAGACAGGTATAGTTCCAGAAGCTTGGAAGCTTGCAAACGTAGTTCCGATCTTCAAAAAAGGTGACAAATCAATAGCATCCAATTACCGTCCCATTAGTCTTACATCAATCATAGGAAAGCTACTAGAGTCAATTATTGCTAGTAAAATTAGAAACCACTTAGATACATTTAATTTAATAAATTCTTCTCAGCATGGATTCACTCAGGGACGTTCTTGCCTTACTAATTTGCTTAGTTTTTTCTCAGAGGTATATGAAGCAGTAGATAATGACAAGTCATATGATATAATATATTTAGATTTCAGTAAAGCTTTCGACAGAGTCCCCCATGAGAGATTGATGAGAAAGGTTGAGGCGCATGGAATAGGTGGGGCGTTGTTGGGATGGATTAGGTCATGGCTAATTGGTAGGGAGCAGAGAGTCAGCATAAATGGTACGAAGTCAGAATGGGGAGCAGTCAAAAGTGGTGTCCCCCAGGGATCTGTATTAGGTCCTCTGTTGTTTGTTATATACATAAATGACCTTGATTTAGGTATAACTAGTAGGATAAGTAAATTTGCAGACGATACCAAAATGGGGAGAACAATTGATTCAGATAGAGATATAGAGTGCCTCCAAAGGGATCTAGATACCTTACACGAATGGTCAGTAAATTGGCAGATGAAGTTTAACATTGACAAATGCAAGGTATTAAAGATAGGGAAGATGCAAACAAATGTTAAATATAAACTAGCTAATGTGGAATTAGAAAACTCGAATTGTGAGAAAGATCTAGGTGTGTTTGTTAGCAATGATTTGAAGCCTAGACAACAGTGTATAAGCGTTCGAAACAAGGCAAACAGGATTCTCGGGTTCATCTCAAGGAGTGTGAGTAACAGAACTGCTGATGTTATCTTAAAACTTTACTTGTCATTAGTGAGACCCCATATGGATTATGCTGTTCAATTTTGGTGTCCTTATTACAGAATGGACATAGATTCATTGGAGAGAGTACAACGTAGAATGACAAAAATGATCCATAACATTAGAAATCTTCCGTATAAAGAAAGGTTGAAGAAATTAGGCTTACATTCGTTAGAGAGACGCAGAGTTAGAGGGGATATGATAGAGGTGTTCAAGTGGGTTAGTGGGATTAACAAAGGGGACATGACAAATGTACTAAAGCTCAGTGATAGCGAAAGAACTCGTACCAATGGTTTCAAATTAAATAAATTTCGTTTCAGAAAAGATATAGGCAAATATTGGTTTGGTAACAGAGTTGTAGATGGGTGGAATGGACTACCAAGTGCTATAGTGGGTTTAAAAGCGATAGGGAGCTTTAAGATAACATTGGATAAGCATATGGACGAGAAGGGTTGGGTGTGAAGGGGGATCAGCAGGGTTGGGCCAATCAGCGCTCTGCAGACCCCCGTAATCCTGCGTTAATCTCTAACCGTTTTGGTAAGATGATCCTCAGGGTATTAGAGTGTTGAGCCTATAATTGGGCTTTGTAATTGGGGTTGTGTGGGACAGGGATCTGCCTTGCTTAGGCCAATCGGCTTTCTGCAGACTCCCATTTTCTTATGTTATGTTCTTATAATGTACTGTCCACTGATGCACACAGTAATAAAGCACTATAATGTACTGTACCCTGATGTACATAGTAATAAAGCACTATAATGTACTGTCCACTGATGTACACAGTAATAAAGCACTATAATGTACTGTACCCTGATGTACATAGTAATACAGCACTATAATGTACTGTACCCTGATGTACATAGTAATAAAGCACTATAATGTACTGTACCCTGATGTACATAGTAATACAGCACAATAATGTACTGTACCCTGATATACATAGTAATAAAGCACTATAATGTACTGTACCCTGATGTACATAGTAATACAGCACAATAATGTACTGTACCCTGATATACATAGTAATAAAGCACTATAATGTACTGTACCCTGATGTACATATTATATACAGCACTATAATGTACTGTACCCTGATGTACATAGTAATACAGCACTATAATGTACTGTACCCTGATGTACACAGTAATAAAGCACTATAATGTACTTTACCCTGATGTACACCGTAATAAAGCACTATATTGTACTGTACCCTGATGTACACAGTAATACAGCACTATAATGTACTTTACCTGATGTACACAGTAATAAAGCACTATAATGTACTTTACCCTGATGTACACAGTAATAAAGCACTATAATATACTGTACCCTGATGTACACAGTAATAAAGCACTATAATGTACTGTACCCTGATGTACACAGTAATAAAGCACTATAATGTACTTTACCCTGATGTACACAGTAGTAAAGCACTATAATGTACTGTACCCTGATGTACACAGTAATAAAGCACTTTAATGTACTGTACTCTGATGTACACAGTAATAAAGCACTATAATGTACTGTACCCTGATGTACATAGTAATACAGCACTATAATGTACTGTCCACTGATGTACACAGTAATGCGGCACTATAATGTAATGTACCCTGATGTACACAGTAATAAAGCACTATAATGTACTTTACCCTGATGTACACAGTAATAAAGCACTATAATATACTGTACCCTGATGTACACAGTAATAAAGCACTATAATGTACTGTACCCTGATGTACACAGTAATAAAGCACTATAATGTACTTTACCCTGATGTACACAGTAGTAAAGCACTATAATGTACTGTACCCTGATGTACACAGTAATAAAGCACTTTAATGTACTGTACTCTGATGTACACAGTAATAAAGCACTATAATGTACTGTACCCTGATGTACATAGTAATACAGCACTATAATGTACTGTCCACTGATGTACACAGTAATGCGGCACTATAATGTAATGTACCCTGATGTACACTGTAATAAAGCACTATAATGTACTGTCCACTGATGTACACAGTAATACAGCACTATAATGTACTGTACCCTGATGTACACAGTAATACAGCACTATAATGTACTGTCCACTGATGTACACAGTAATACAGCACTATAATGTGCTGTCCACTGATGTACATAGTAATACAGCACTATAATGTACTGTCCACTGATGTACATAGTAATACAGCACTATAATGTACTGGTCACTGATGTACACAGTAATACAGCACTATCATGTACTGTCCACTGATGTACACAGTAATAAAACATTATAATTACTCTCACTGCCACCAATAATATATTACTTGGGACCCAATTTACTCTTAAAGGGATGGTTCACTTTTTGGTCGATTTGTTTCATTCATTCATTATTTTTCTAGTGTCCTGCCAAGACGTCCATCAAATTAAAAAACAAACAAACATCCAATACATCCCTGTTACGCCGCAAATGCAACGTGCCACCCACAGCAACACAATTCCTGCACCTGCCGAAGGACACCAGAGCGCCCCAAGGCGAACACCACAGAAGGTGCTCCAGAAGGAAAGGCAGCGCTGTCCGTTGAGGCCCTTCAATAACAGATCTTACCCTTGCAAAGTTCTCTCTCACACCGAACGAGGGCAACATTGACGAGTTCCCTCAGTAAAAGAGAGTAGCACCCCCCCCCCCCCCCCCACACACACACACACAACAGGACTACTTTACCTGGGAAGCGATACTGTGGCCCCCTACCACCAGGAGTGACGTCATCCCTGCAGACTGACTTGGGGTTGGCTGACAGCCAGGTCAAACCAGCCAACCAGATTTCATCTACACCACCGCGCACACCTGGGCAATGGAGCTAGTATACGATACGGAAACGTATCCTAAGGGCCTTACTTCTACTATCGCCCCTGACCCCGTCGCTGGAGCTGACCCTGTCGCTGGAGAGACAAGGGCCTATATCTCCAGGAGGGAGGGCCAAAGACGCCCTTTTTCCATGTAGCCAGACAAGGCCGTAGAAGGCCTAGTAAGTGCACAGGTACTCGAACCAGTTTAGGGAAAGCATCTCACCTTCCCTCCTGAGTTTGAGTGTTCACTAACCTCTCTAGGTGCTCTATAGCTCAAAGCTCAGTGTGGTAGGAAGTTAGGGAGTGTCTACGACCCCATGGTGACTCTGTTAGCGTCCCTGCAGATAACCCTTGCTGTTGGACCAAAAGAGTATCTACGATCTCTAAATATCTCTGTCAGCCTCACTGCTAGATATTTCCGTGGTCTATCTGTCAAACCCCCTCGAGAGTAAGAGTAAATTCAGTAATTGCCATTCAAACCCTCAACACACTATCCGTAACATAAATAGTCATTGTATGAGTAGATTGTTACATAATAGTTCGAACACTCAGTCACCAAACCACTGCCTCCTCATACATGACCAGCTCTGTTCTACCTTACATCATATTAGAGCCCAGCTAGCATTTCCCCACCTGACATTCCAGACACACAATCAAGCCTCATTTTGATTATTCATAATATCATCCTTGTATATTCTCTGTACGCGCGTGGTAGTACAGTCGGTAGCACGCGAGTCTGGCATGCCTAGCCAGCTCCCTTGTGTTCACTGACCAGGGTTCGAAACCTTTCGCACCCAGCATTTCAATTCCCCTTCTTGATTAGTTTGTATAGTTTTCGGTAGAAAAGTATCCCGGTCGAAGGCCAGTGCTTCCAAAATTACCGGCTCACTATCGTTCGCCAAGAAAATAAATCAACACCTAAATAGCACGAAAGATCGTAATATTGAAAAAAAAAATGGGGCGAAAGTTCTTAAAATCTGCAAACTAATGGGGCTAAACATAGGGAGAAGGGGACCAGAAAAACAACTCATCTCCCCTTTAATTCTATAATAGGGAAGGTAATTATGAGCTATCCTCAGTCTTTGAAGTTCTACATAGCAGGGTGCCACATTCTACCTAGTCTCTTTTGGACCTTGCATCTTTGTGTCGTTACATGATGATTTTTTTGTTTCTATGTAAGTGAGGGAGACAAAATGCAGAACTGCCTGTGACGAGTGCCTCCCCCAGAATTGAATGAGTGGCAGAGCCAAAATCAAGGGACGTGCGAGCCAAAATGCCCGGACAGCAATTCAAGCCATAGGGAGTAGGAAAGACTGATTCTGGGAGAAAGTTCCCGAGCTCAGCTGTTTAATATAGGTATCTAGTAAAACCCAATCAATAGTAACTTAATTAAATAACCTCTTTAACTTCATTTCTTTCCTCTATCGTAGAGCCCTCCCCCCCAAAAAAAAAAAAAAAATATATATATATATATATATATATATATATATATATATATACAGTATATATATAAACATATATAAATATGCTTAATGATATTGCCTCTTTAGTTATTAGGTACAAATAGGGTGCAGCCTCTACACCTTAAGTGGCACTTATTTGACTGGGATGTCTAAGACTATAACGGAGTACACAAATATGGTATGCAAGGTATTATTGACTAAGTTACAATTAGGGTGAATATGCATACATAGGAGATAGAATTTAATGGATCCTTGGATGAAAAACATACATTGGATAATTGCAAGTGACAACAAAAAATAATAACACAAACAATGGGAAAGAAGGAATATTTTATTTACAATCCAATGGATGGGTAGAACCTATAAAATACAACAAGATAATATGGCATGGAGGTAAAGGAAGGAAAGCCAGCTAAGTATTATGTTTGAGTAGCTTGGTGTTGTACGGATGCTTCTACGTAAATCAAATATATTCAAACCAATATTCATATCAACGGATGAGAACCAGATTATATATATATATATAAGATCAAAGGGAACAATGGATAGAGTGTGTATTGTATAAGTTTGACTTTAAACAGGAATGGTCCACGAAAGCCAGAGACAAGACTTAGCACTACAACTAAATATTCTTTTTTGGGGTCACATGTATAGATATGTCTGGGACAGAGGACTTGTCTGGGATGGTGGGGGAATGCTGGGTGCTATAGTTCTGCTGCTCGCCCACTGCGGGTGCACGAACATACGTCTTCTTCTTTGCCGATGTCAAACTCGCAGGGTGAGTCACTTTGGTTGAGTATTTATGTTCTACCTCCTCATCATGGGTCCTAATGAGGAACACTGCGATTATGATCTTGTTGTGTCAGGATACCTAGACAAAGCGACAAGAAACTTAGACACCTGGGCACATTTGTGCAAGCTTGACCCACCCACAGGATACCTAATGGGCTCGTCAGGATACCTAGACATGGATTATGCCGATATAATAGGTAGTCTACTCTCCACACAATAACTAGTGAGCCAATCTTGGTGAAGGTGGGCAAACGAGCGCTGATCCAGTTGCAAGGTATGTCTCAATTCTGTACGTCACGGAGATCCTGGGGGCATGCAGATCTTCCTGTTCCCTCACCTGTGACCTGAATTTGTGTCCTTTTCTCTCTGTCAACTCAAGTAAAGTTGAGATTAGAGGCAGCAATACATGTCATACCGGCTGGGTATTCCTCGGGGAGCAAGTGATGTAGTGGCTCAGGGCGGGACTTGCGACGTCAGCTGCTTCGCAGAGGATGGAAATTGTGGGGGTTACTGCATTGTGTTTTATGATGACTCTGAGGTGTGGTTGGGCCTCTATTGCTGTTGAATTGGTCATCAGAAAACTCAAGTTATTTAATTTATCCATGATCTCTCTATTTTTTTCCGATCTCACGTCATTTCTCTTCCATCTTCCTTTGACGAACTTGAAATATAATCTCAATTCTTTATCTCATAGCTCAATTGAAGAACTTTGTACCACATTTCCATATATATACAGTATATTTATGTTTACACGGGTTTCTATCAGTCGACCCAACGTTGTGATATTGAATAAAATATGTTTGTACTAGTTTAATTGTTTTCGATTTTACTTCCTTTTCGCTAATTTGTCCTTCTTTTCAATTCGTCCAATTTATTTTAAATATGTTAATACAATTTTCTGTCTGGCTAACGTTCCCTTATTAATACATAATGGCCTTATATTACCTGCTTTTAATGCTATTGCTGCGCTCTTTGTCTGGTAATTACACCATCGTTAATATTCCTTTGATCACGCTATTCTTGTGATGAATCCCATTTGTGTGGCTCTCACTGGCATGCCTTTGTGTTGTATTTATACTCGCGTGTCTTTTTGCTGTTCAGTTGCTGTGTTTTATTATGTATCGTTATTGTTAGGCTACAGCATATTGTGTTACACTTTATGATGATTAGTATGGCTGTTCTTTATGATTATCTCTCTGTGTTCTAAATTAGCTAAATATCTATTTATTTGTCTACTGCTCTGTGTGTATACCTCTCTCTCTATATCTCTTCCTCTCTCTCTTTCGCGCTCTCTCTCTCTCTCTCTCTCTCTCAGTATCCATCCATCCTATGTCTATCGAACGGACGATGAATAAAGGAGTAAAACAAACTATATAAATATATAAAATAGATCCAAAGTAATTCATCTCCTAGGTATGCTGAATTTTGCCTGGTACGGTACTTAAGTCTAGTTTTTCCAGCTGATGTTAAATTGAATCCTATAGCATCTGATTTCTTCATTCTTACTGGAAAAATATGATACTGCTATTATCTGTGCATCACATTATTGCCAAGTTTTCATAATTAGCAACATATTTCGCTACAAACAAACATGGCAATAGCCTAGTAATAAGGATGGAGAGATAGCAATTTACCATCAGCTGGCAAACAACAGACTATAGTGGAGATGAACAGTGTAAATGGGTAACAGCGTATACGAATTATTATTTAACTAGAGCAATGTACGCCAGCTAATCCGAGGACAAATTACTGTTATGATACGTAAGTTATAGTGAACGTTAACACTACCTGGTCCACCGGCTTGTGAGCTATTATGATCGTATGCTTAATTATGATTTAGGATTTTGCGTGGCTTTGCCATTTTCAAGCAATGTACTTTAGTTTGTCCCCTAGGCTAACAAATACGACTTCCCAGTTTTCCTTCAAACCAAAAAAAGCCCAACCTGACCCCTTTCAAACTAACTGTCGCGGCGGATGGCCGATTTCTTTAAAGTTACAAGGTCGCTTTCACTCGACCATATAAAATCGATAAACTGATAGACTGACACTGCTTACTATCTCTAAACTAATGGGGAGAAACAGAGGAGGTTCAGAAAGACCCTCCTTGGACCAAATAAGGTTATGTAGACGTATATTGGGTATTGTTGGACATCGTGGTCAAACAATAGTGGCTAAAAGTGACTAGACTGGACATAATAGAAGGTTGGAAATCTTAACCCCTCCTGGACGTATATTTAATTTTATTCTAGCTATATTTATACGGTTTTGTGCAGTTTAAGAAGGATCTATAGTCGTAAAAAAAAAGGTTAGGTGATATAGTTCGAAGCCTGTTACTTGAGTGAGGCCCTTGTTTAAACTGAATAAGATCGTCTAAATATGACTAAAATATAATACAAAATATATACGTCGCCGTTACAGAAGAGGCTAAGGATATATTTAGCACAGAATGATTGAGTTAAACAGACTTAGAACGGAAAGAATGAATCAGGTTGTGGTAGACATAGCAAGGTTGATTATTTTAACCCTTACAGTACCGGTGCCGTCAACCCACTTGTTACAGGAAGCTTTGCCTTTTGTCTCCTTCATACACATTAAATAGCCCTTATCCCTTGTCTAATGGGTGACTCATATGGACCTTACTCCGTCGTGAAACTAGCCATCTTAGTCTAAGGATATATTACAGCTTTTACATAGTTTTAAAACTATATCAATATGTGTTTGTGTTAGTGCCTCATTGTTCTTATGGGGGAGGTAGTTGCTTTGTCTCCCTTATGTTTAGTCCCATTAGCTTTGAGATTTTAAGACGTTCGTTCCATTAGTTTGACGAATTTAATACCTTTTGCCCAATTTATTTATCATTATCAAGACATTTCATGCCATTTAGGTGTCGATTTTTTTCTGGCGAGCGAAAGCGATCCTTCAGTTCTAGGATGAACTGGCCTTCGGCCGGGAAATTTTTCTACCAACAAATGTACAAAGTTATCTTGTAGGGGGTGTTTTCTTAAGCTTAGTGGAGGTCTAGCGAGGAAACCTGGAAATTATTAAATAAATAAATAAATAATTCGAAAAATAACCCCTATCCTCTTAAGAGAAAAAAAAAAGATTCCCCTCCTCATGACACAGTAATAACCCGTTTCAATAAATGTGAATACAAAATGGGGATCAAGGAGCAGGACGAGACAGTGGAACATAAAGGTCTCATCTTGTCATCGGATAATGTGTTCTCGCAAATTTAGACATCCTCTTCGAGATAGTATTTTAGAATATCAATTAATGATTAATTGGATTATATATGAAGATTGAATTTAGAACATAACTAAAGAAATCAAAATAAGCCATAAATCTTTCTATTATACATCCTAATATTTAGACTACCAATAGTGCATTGTTAGACTTTACCTCCACCTAGCTTAGAAGTCACCCATTGTAGCAACCTTACATTTTTAATATTCCAAGACGCTCTCTTCCAATTTATGATGGCTATGAATATGGTGGAGGGATCGAATATGTTTAAAAAGGATCCATGGGAGTAAAACAATTAGTCGAGATACCGCATATGATGGCTACTAGAGTTTTATAAAGTAGGTAGGTGTTAATAAGACAATTTACAGTAAGTTATTCCCTTACGCACCGACAAAGTGCATTATTAAGTGTGCATAACAGAACCTATATCTGAAGCGAAACTGGTACATATTATGCAAAGCTTTACTATTTTGGCATTCATATTCAACACCTGGGTGATACCATATATTATGGCGTCAGCATGTTTTGCCCCAAGCAATGAAAGTGTTCATGGTGTAATCACGGTGCTATCGGCAGCACTCCCCACAACATCTCCCCATCCCACAAACACCCTCAACAACCTCTTCTCTTTCTGTCTGTCTCTTTTCCTGTAGGCCTACTGCTTTTCCTAGTGCTAGTGAGATCGCCCGCTTGGGTGGCAAGGGGGGGAGAGGGCATTGGCCCGGGGGTGCAAGTCCGTGGGTTGATAATCCCCTCCCCTGCTGCCCTCTCAGAGACAGATCTCATCTCACCTTGGCCCCTTCGGGGCCCCGAGCACCTGCATGGCTTCGGTCTACCAGACTCGGGACCTACAACAACAACAACAACAACTACAACAACAACAAAAACCTCTTCTCCCTTCCCTACTTCACATGTGTTTGCATCATGCCTTGCACCTCAAGAGGCAGAGTGTGACTGAGTCAGAGTGAGAGAGGGAGTATAGCTTTTGGCTTTGTTTGCGCCACATGATCCACACACACACACACACACGCCTGCACACTCACATGCAAATATGTAAACACCTTGTTACGACCGGGGCTACGAATAAAACAAGGGCACTTAATGATTGGACTAGTAATAGGGCACTATGCAACAACGGTACGCTAGATCCAAACCCTCGAACTTATATGCCGGCGAACAAAAACACCTATACCCTCCAGAGTTAATCTGCGATAGCGGGGTATCCTTAACTGGGCATAAATGTACTCTACTTCAGGCTAACCCACACTGGTATAGCCTGATAACAAACAAGATGCAAGTTACGTTAAAATGCATAAAAAGGAATCTATGGAAAGATCAATTAAATCACTGCAAGATTTAATACAATAAAAAGATGCTTCAATACAGTTACTCTAAATAACAATAAACTCTTCATTCCTATCTGAAAGAAAGTGAAGTATAGTCCTACAGCATAGACCTGGAAACTTCTGAAGAAAGTCTGATGCTCATAAGATGCTCGTATCTTAAACTATATAAAGGCAGGAGGCAGGACACCACACGTGTAAACTGAATACACTAAAAGATAGGACATATAATGTTAACTGACATGAGAATACTATAAATGCGCAACGGTAGCAATGCTCGACACTAAAAGAAATACTTCCTCATCAACGGAACAGTCTGCTATGGTTGTGCAACTCAACAACAACCTAGACTAATATATGCTGTGAATAATAATGCGTACATATCAAAGAGCTTATATTAAATACTAATAAGTGTCTACTCGATTAATAATGTCTAGCTGGAATACTCTAGGTAAGGAACTGTGGTTGAGCAAGACAGGCTCGTAGCCTAGCGATGTCCTTAAGACTGCATCCTTTAAGTTACGTTAATTGACTAGGGTGCTCTCTTGATAGATCCAGATCACAAGTATCTGGTTCTACCCTGGCGACCCTCTAAATTAGACAAGCAAAGAGGCAGCAAAGTGTGGAACTGGAACAGGCCAAAACCCTCAGTCAACACAATGCTGCACTCGCAAAGGACGCAAGCGAAAAGACAACACAGGCTACCACAGGACCGGTCGAAGTCGTGTAGGTATAAGCAAACCATACACACATCGGAGACAACGACTCCAGTTACCTTATCCCAGTCTAGCATTAAATAAAAGAGCAGACACACTAAATCAATAATGGAGCACACTAAGTTCCCAACCTCTACAAACTAAGAACCCTCAAATCCTATTCTAAGTACATGTAAATATCTCTGAGGACGGCGCATGCAATACAATGGGCCGGCTATGAAAACCGTATGCAGAACCCAAGGGGACAAGTAATTGAATAAAGGTGAGAAGCAATGGAAAAGAAGAAGGTCAGAGAGAGAGACAATGGTAAAGGGGGTGATCAGGAGAGAGTATGCAAAGGGATGTTAGAAGCATGCGCGCTAAGCCTGTCCTGAAGAGGACAGCTCCTGGGGACCCTCATGTAGGAGGCAAGTTACACAGGAGCCCGCAAAGGCGCGATGGTCGGCCAATCACGGGCCGAGACGTCACAAGGCAGCAGGCCCCTAGGACGCACCAGGATCCGCTAGCCAATCAAGGGTGCGGGAAAGCCCGCGCGCGAGCGGGAAAACTCCTCCGAGCGAGGGAGGCAGCACATACATACACACGCACATACTACTACCACTAGGGGAGGTGTGGTGGAGTGGTCTTGCCACTGGCCTGGTAATCCAAAGGTCCCGGGTTCAAATCCCGATGTATCAATGGGAAGATATTATTGGGATGGAATTTGTGCTGTACCTAGTATCAGTGCATTACCACAAGCCCACCGAAACGTCAATAAAATACCCTCATTGTTCCCTGATTAAATAGCAGTGTATGAATATTCCCATATTCAAAATATGCTATAGGGGTGCTGTGACGCATGTCGAGTATGAGCATGCTGTACAGAACGCCCAGTCAGGCCCCACCCTCGCTAGGATCGTCAGGGCAGGAACTTTGGCTGTAGTCTGTGTAGAGTTTCCTAACTCAGCTTATGTGAACCGTTGTACTATAAGTATTATCATTATGTATTTTGTTTTCTTCTAAGTCAACGAGTTCTATTTTATATCATTAGTTATAAGTATTGTGTGTGGGACTTATATACAATGATGATAGAGAGAGTTATGTAACGACGGCCCGTGAGCGCGCCACGAGGTGTGTAGGCCTCACTCCCTCCTCCCTCCCCCCTTCCTCCCTCTCAGCGCGTGGGAAATTGCCGTTATGCTCGCTACGGGGCCGAGTATAAAAAGGGAGGTCTCGCCATTTTTAGATCAGAACTCATCAGGCAAAGCGACCTCTCATATCCCTTGCAACTATCCATATTCTTCCGACTGATGTGAACTTTCCCTACTCTCTGTACCGCCTACCTCCTTCTTCTGAACCCTTTTTAACCTCAATGACCCCTTTGGTGCAGATTTAGTCAGCCAAAGTATTATCGCTTGAGTTCTCACGAGATAAGTGCCTGTTAGATAGCCTATTTTTGGAAGGGTTAACTAGAATAGGATTGATTGATGTTTGTTGCACTCGTATATGTATTTCCCTGTGTACTATTATTCATGTTCCTGTTTTCTGCTGGTTTAGGTAATGCTAGACTGGGATAGGGTTCCTCGAGTTGTGATTTCCTATGAGTGCTAGGTTGGTTGAACCAGCACAATTGCAACGGAGACGTGGGAAGCCTAGGGGGTCTTTTTGATTGTGTACCGTGGGAGTTTAGCACTGTGTTGCGAGTGAGGGCTTTTGCCTGTGCCACCCAACACTGTGCTATCTCATTTGCTTGACTTTGAGAGGATCGCCAGGAGAGAACCAGATACTAGTGATCTGGATCTCTCAAGAGAGCATCCCGTCAATTACCGTAATTTGGCCGCACAGTCTTAAGGACCTCGCTAGGCTACGAGCCGCTTGCTCAGCCATTGTCTCTTAACTTTAGATATCCCAGCTAGACTTTGCTCGACCAGCAGATACAGCATAGTATTGAAGCTTCTCCTTATGTATATTATTGTTTAAGCACTATTGATTTCATGTGTGGCACGCTTAGCTACTTCAGAGATTAGTGGCCCACGAGCACAATCTTAGTAGGCTATTGCCAGTGCATTGTCGGAGTACTTCTTCTTAATGTTTGCCATATCCTATTGCTTATTCTTATAATTCTTCTTATGTCAATTTAAAGCCTTTAATTACCAGTGAGTTATTCATTAAATTGCTGTTCAAAATCCGATACTTACTTCTTATGAGTATTCGAGAAGCATCTAACTTATCAGAAGATTCCTTGCTTGATGCTCGAGGACTATTGTTTAACGTAACGTAATAGTGCCGATCCGAAGTAGAGGGTGGAGGACTTCTTAAGTTCTTAGTTCAAGGGTGGATTACTTCGGCTTCGGCCAACACTATTCTTTAGTGTTGTAGTACTTTCTTCTTTGTTTGATTGTTGACCAGACTAGATAACTCCCGTCTTGTTATTAGTCTGTTGTGTGAAACGCTAGTACCGAGTTCTTGTATACCCCGTTATAGCAGATAGAACTCTGGAGGGTAGTGGCGTTTTTTGTTCGGCTGGCAGTACTCTGGGGTTGGGATCGTGTGTTTCCGTTGTGGCAGCGAGCCATACTCGAGTCCTGTGTAAGAGCCCTAGTGTAACCGAGTGCCCGGTCGTAACAAATGGCGACCTTGCTTAGGATTTTGTGAACAGTATAATTTTTTGCAGAGTTGTACAACATTTGTTTGTTGGTACTTTAGCGTACATATTGAAGAATATTTTTTTTTGTAAGGCAATTAGGAGAGCATTTAAGAGACTCCAGTTAATTTAGTAATTAGTGCTTGCATAAGGGAGTTTAACACTTTTGTCTCGAGAATTTTTTGGTGAACTTCAGTATGTCGGGCCCTAGTACTGACGAGGAGCGAGAGATGCTAAGTGAGGAGGTGCCGTTAGTAACTAGTGAGGAGGATGCTAGACTTTTTGTGAGTAAGCAGTACCACGTGACGGAGGAGAGGCTGACTGGGGTGAATGTTTATGGCTTGCACCTGATAGCCAAGGTTTTGGGTCTATCCAATGTAGGAGGGATGTCCAAGGGGGAGCTGATTTCCTGGGTGTTGCGTGGGCGACATGGGGTTTCGGAGGAGAGGGCGTTTGGGGGGGTTCCTCCCCAGATCCCCTCTCACTCGACTCCCACAGTGCCGTCCACTCAGTTGCCGGAGGTTAGCACTCTCCCACAGAGGGATGAGCATTGGAAGATTGGAGTGCCCTCGGGCGGTGCGTATGGTGGTTCCCCAGTTCTTGCCCCCCCTCCTTCAGTAGTGGCAGCTCCCTCTTCCGGCCTGTCTCCTGAGATGATATTTAAACTTGAGCTTGCTAAAATTGAGGCTAGGAGGCAGGAGAATGAGACTAGGAAGCATGAGATTGAGTCTAGGAGGCATGAGAAGGAGATTGAGGCTGAGATTAGGAGGCACGAGGATGAGACCAGGAGGCACGAGGATGAGACCAGGAGACACGAGGCTGAGCTTAGGTACGACTCAGAGAAATATTGTGCTCAAATAGATTTAGATAAGACTCGTGCAGAGTCGACAGGGATTCGGATGGGCCGTGAGGGCCAAGTAAGAGAACAGTCCTTGTCCCACTTAGTCAAGTTGGTGCCGGCATTTAGTGAAACTGAAGTCACAGAATTTTTTAATCGTTTTGAGAAGAAGTGTAGGGAGCATAATTGGCCTGAAGAGAAGTGGGCAGCTCTGGTCTCCTCAAGACTTACGGGTAAGGGTCTGAAGGCTTATGATGCACTGCCTTTAGAGTCTTGCATTGACTACCCAGTATTGAAGAGAGCTGTCCTACGGGCATACGAGTTGCAACCAGAAACATATCGATTGAAGTTTCGGGGTGTTACGAAGACTAGGGAGGCGACCTTTCTTGAACATGCCCGGGACTTAAAAGATGCACTTGCTAACTGGACACGTTCTGAGAAAGCTGAGACGGCCGAACAGTTGACTGAGCTGTTTCTGCTCGAGCAGTTTTATAAGTGTACTGGTGCAGATATGACTTTAACTATTAAAGAAAAGAACCCTAAAACTCTACAGGAGGCAGCTGAGATGGCTGACCTCCGGCTATCATTAATTCGTGGGTGCGGGTCTGCCCAGCGTAGTGAGGCAGGTAACAAGGGGCGTGACACCCCACCCCCCCGAGTTAGTGATATACATTATGCAAACAAGTACAAGAGCTATGATACCAAGACTGACCACAAGACTAACACCGTCCCATTTAAGAAGGGGCCGGGCCCTTCCCAGTACCAAGGGAAGCCCAGAGGGGAGTTGGAGTGTTATCTTTGTCATGAAAAGGGGCACTTTGCAAGAGTCTGTCCTAGCAAACCACCTACAGCAGCTGTGTCTTTGGCCTGCAACATTGGTGTGTCTCCGAAGTTTTCTGAGTTTGCCCGGGGCAGTTCGTCAGAGGCTGAGGCACAGCCAATGCAGAAACACCTGAGAGGCTCGAACCCTGCTCAGGATGTTTTTTGCGACCATAGAGGACGGGGTTGCGTGATGTGGGCGGGGCGCAAGCATGGAGTAGAGGTCTTGCGTGATACAGGTGCTTCCCAGACTCTGATGAACAATTTGACTGGCTACCCTATAAATGCGGCTCGGGTGGTAGTGGTGCAGGGTATTAATGCAACTCGGTCATACCCGCTGGTGCGGTTGGAGTTGGAGGTGGATGGTGTGACACGTGAATTGGATGTCGGGATTGTGGAGAAACTGCCAGTGGAGGGCGTCGACCTTCTTCTCGGCAACGACTTTGCAATGCCCGCTTCTGGGGTTCTACCCTTAGTCGTTGCCGAGAGGCCGGCCGACGTGAGTAGGGAAGAGCAAGAGTGTGTCGAGCGGTGCCAGGCACAACCCATGGCGTGTGCTGTCACCCGAGCTCAGGCAGCTAAAGTGTCACAGCCTAGTCCTCCGTCTTCCGACCAGCAGAGGAACGATCAACAGGAGGAGGCTAAAGCTGGAGTTGGTTTTAAGAGTTTTGACTCGGCGGCTCTCCTGGTTGATTCAGTATTAGCACCTATGTTAGAGTCTGGAGAGGCCCCAGGACCTGTCACAGCTAGTGAGGAGGTAGGGCCGGAAGAGACTCAGAGGCAGCAACGTTACACACAGAGAGACAAAAGGGTTGCTCAGTTGGAGGATCCGGAAGTTCAGAAGTGTGGTAATGGTGCTGTCGAGATTAAACACGAGGACGGGGAAGCATGTCATGTGAACCTGGTGGAGGAGTTTGTGAGGCAACCACCTGCGCAGCCTACTGTCCCTGCGTTGGTCTGCCGCGGCCAAGGTGGAGAAGGAGAGGGGGGCAGTAGGGCACAGGTGGAGGAGAGTAGGGATTGTCATGTCTCGGCGAAGCAGTGGGCGGGGGACACGAGTCTGGTGGCTGTGGAAGCGCTAGAGCACCTGTCTGAGCAGCAGTGTGCAGCACTCCAGCACCAGCTCGGTTCATACCCCACTGGTCGTGCCGAGCCCCTGAGTCTCACAACTCGGGCGGTGCGAGATGTTCCGCAGGCAGGTCATGTGACTGTTAAAAGACCGTTAGCCTCGTTGTTTCGGTGGTTTAAGGTGGGCGACGAGGCCTTGGCATGGTTGCCAGGTCAGGGTCGACCCATGGCTGCCAAGGGTGGTGGTCAAAAGGAGGACATTGAGCAGATTGGTAGGGTCGGCTGTGGTATCGCAGTGCCCGGTCGTCACATAGCCTCCCAATGCTGCTCTAGTCTAATGCAACAGCCCTACCACAGACCGACTGTATCTGGCCATGTCGCTAAAAGCGGTGATGCTGCGCAGGCAGATGTCGTCACAAGGAATGCGGGGGTGCGCATGTACGGTATCGGCGGGGAAGCCTTTGCAATAATGAACTGTGGGAGTGACTGCACGGGTGGTACTGATTGTCCCTCTCATGACCTGGCTGTTCTAGGGACGAAGGTGGAGAAGGAGGGAGACTACAGGTTAGAAGCTGCGGTCTCGGCTGGGTTGTGGGAGGGCACTAGGCATGTTGTTCGTGGAGACAGTGCAAGGCAGTTATTTACTAGGCTATGGCAGTACTTTCGCATGTTTGTTGCTTCTCCAGGCCTGAGGTACGGGGTAGAATCCGACATGCAGGCTGGAGATAGTGCAAGGCTCAGTTTAATTCCCTACCGTATAAATCCTGCTCGACAGCCTAGGGTGCAAGCAGAGCTGGATTACGTGTGGACGAAGGATCTGAGGGATAAGGAATGTCGTGAGTGGTCGTTGCTTGTAACTTTGTCCGAGCGTGCTAAAGAGGTATGTGGTTTTGTTGTGGACGGGAGTACCTACCAGTGCAATGTTGTGCCTGACGGACTTAAGAATGCACCAGCAACGTGTCAGAGCCTGATGAATGAAAGTGAAAAGGACAATGATGCGCTGGGGCATTTCGAGATCTATGTTCCAGCCTATGGTCCGGTCGGTGTAGTTTACCCAGATCATTACCCTCTCAAGATCTTGGACCCGTTTCACAATCGGAATATGAGGCTGACCAGGTGGTCACTAAGGTTATTGGTATATAACCTGGACATAAGCCATATTGCCGGTTGTGACAACGAGGTTGCATGTGGTCGTTCAGGGGTATATGATCCTGGGTAAATTGACACACGGGTAGCCTCCTGCTTTGGTTTGAGTAGTATTTTGCGCTTGGTGCTTGTTGGCTCGCGGTTGTAGCCCAGCGTATTGGGTCGTAAAGCAGGAGTTGAGCGTTTGGTATAGAAGAAAAATAGGCTGCCCTTATAGTGCAGCCGGAAAAAAACATATTAAAATATAAAAATCATATAAAAACTCTTTCTTTTTGATATAGATAATTGTATAAGTTTGTCATAGCCTATAAGGTTTGAGTAGTCCACGAACTATCAAATGGCTGAGCTGCTGTAAGCTCGCTCTGGGAGCATGATATTATGTCTTTTACTATTGTTGGGAGGAGTTATGAAATGTGAATTTTTTTTTTTATAAGATGTGTTTTAGTGATAAACTCAGCGTTGTTTTAGTGCCATGCGGTCGCTGGGTGTGAGGGGTTTGATGGGGTTCTGTATATCAGATTTTAGCTCAGGGTTGAGCAAGTAAAATCTTGGGGGAGGTGTGACGCATGTCGAGTATGAGCATGCTGTACAGAACGCCCAGTCAGGCCCCACCCTCGCTAGGATCGTCAGGGCAGGAACTTTGGCTGTAGTCTGTGTAGAGTTTCCTAACTCAGCTTATGTGAACCGTTGTACTATAAGTATTATCATTATGTATTTTGTTTTCTTCTAAGTCAACGAGTTCTATTTTATATCATTAGTTATAAGTATTGTGTGTGGGACTTATATACAATGATGATAGAGAGAGTTATGTAACGACGGCCCGTGAGCGCGCCACGAGGTGTGTAGGCCTCACTCCCTCCTCCCTCCCCCCTTCCTCCCTCTCAGCGCGTGGGAAATTGCCGTTATGCTCGCTACGGGGCCGAGTATAAAAAGGGAGGTCTCGCCATTTTTAGATCAGAACTCATCAGGCAAAGCGACCTCTCATATCCCTTGCAACTATCCATATTCTTCCGACTGATGTGAACTTTCCCTACTCTCTGTACCGCCTACCTCCTTCTTCTGAACCCTTTTTAACCTCAATGACCCCTTTGGTGCAGATTTAGTCAGCCAAAGTATTATCGCTTGAGTTCTCACGAGATAAGTGCCTGTTAGATAGCCTATTTTTGGAAGGGTTAACTAGAATAGGATTGATTGATGTTTGTTGCACTCGTATATGTATTTCCCTGTGTACTATTATTCATGTTCCTGTTTTCTGCTGGTTTAGGTAATGCTAGACTGGGATAGGGTTCCTCGAGTTGTGATTTCCTATGAGTGCTAGGTTGGTTGAACCAGCACAATTGCAACGGAGACGTGGGAAGCCTAGGGGGTCTTTTTGATTGTGTACCGTGGGAGTTTAGCACTGTGTTGCGAGTGAGGGCTTTTGCCTGTGCCACCCAACACTGTGCTATCTCATTTGCTTGACTTTGAGAGGATCGCCAGGAGAGAACCAGATACTAGTGATCTGGATCTCTCAAGAGAGCATCCCGTCAATTACCGTAATTTGGCCGCACAGTCTTAAGGACCTCGCTAGGCTACGAGCCGCTTGCTCAGCCATTGTCTCTTAACCTTAGATATCCCAGCTAGACTTTGCTCGACCAGCAGATACAGCATAGTATTGAAGCTTCTCCTTATGTATATTATTGTTTAAGCACTATTGATTTCATGTGTGGCACGCTTAGCTACTTCAGAGATTAGTGGCCCACGAGCACAATCTTAGTAGGCTATTGCCAGTGCATTGTCGGAGTACTTCTTCTTAATGTTTGCCATATCCTATTGCTTATTCTTATAATTCTTCTTATGTCAATTTAAAGCCTTTAATTACCAGTGAGTTATTCATTAAATTGCTGTTCAAAATCCGATACTTACTTCTTATGAGTATTCGAGAAGCATCTAACTTATCAGAAGATTCCTTGCTTGATGCTCGAGGACTATTGTTTAACGTAACGTAATAGTGCCGATCCGAAGTAGAGGGTGGAGGACTTCTTAAGTTCTTAGTTCAAGGGTGGATTACTTCGGCTTCGGCCAACACTATTCTTTAGTGTTGTAGTACTTTCTTCTTTGTTTGATTGTTGACCAGACTAGATAACTCCCGTCTTGTTATTAGTCTGTTGTGTGAAACGCTAGTACCGAGTTCTTGTATACCCCGTTATAGCAGATAGAACTCTGGAGGGTAGTGGCGTTTTTTGTTCGGCTGGCAGTACTCTGGGGTTGGGATCGTGTGTTTCCGTTGTGGCAGCGAGCCATACTCGAGTCCTGTGTAAGAGCCCTAGTGTAACCGAGTGCCCGGTCGTAACAGTGCAATGCCTGGTGAGTTATCTGCTCAACAGGTGGCGTTGTGTGTGTGTAAGTGTGAGAGTCCGAGTGTACGGGGTGAGACAGTGAAGCACGGGAACGAGATGGCTTCAGAGATGGGGTCGTTTCGGGCCATGAGTGAGCACCGTGCCTCATGTGAAGGCAAGATGGCAGGTGCTCGTTGTACTCTACGTGCTTCACATGTCTCACTCCCTAGACTGGAACAAGACCTCACGGGCTTCACTGTTCATTGTAAAGCGGTGAATGTTAAGGCTCTCAGCCTATGCCCGAGAGGAAGTAAGTTGGAATATAGAAAAAAAAAAAAAAAAAAAAAAAAAAAAAACCACGCTGCCTCTATCGCTCATTCTCCTAACTTTACACCATGCATCTTATATTCTATTAATGATATAAAATACTTCCCGTTGTCACAGACAAAAACAAAGACCACCACTGGACTGTCTGTGACAATGCGAGCACAAGGAAAGAAAGAACAACATTCTCGGATAACTGTAGCCCATTTCGATGTCCCTGGCGAGCGCTAGTGGCTAACGAGAGGCGATTCTGCTCACGCTGGTAGACGTCACACCCCGCCCAAGATATAGGACGCTCAACATTAGGCGAGCACCATATCGGACAAGGCAGAATGCCGACGAGACCCGTCACACATAGCCACTCCACCAGAAATGAAATGCAAAGCTCAATTCTTACATAAAACAACATAATAACATAAAGAAAATCTTATAACCCCTCCCAAACACAATAGTATATTTTTAGCCTGCTATGCTCCCTGAGCTAGCTTCACAGAGCCCAGCCTACTAAGTAAAAACAGGTTCAACTTAGGACTTTAGCTATAACATTGGCAACTTACAATTAACTATAAAAAAGAAAGAGATTTTATGTGATTTTTTTATTTAATTTTAATGTTGTTTTGACGGCTGCTCTACAGGGGCAAGCCTGATTTTTCTCCACTCTCAACACACACTGACTGAACGGCGAGGGTTCTCCTGCAAACATACCCTCCCGTGACAAACAATCAGTCAAAACATTATCAGTGCCCTTAACATGCCACACATCCAACTTGTGTTCCGGCAGCAAAACAACTCCTGACACTGATAAACTGCCCAGTTCATCACAAGACTGGCACTTCTCTTCGCTCTCTCCGGCAATGGGGCCTGGCAATAACCTTTCACTCGTTCTACCTTCGTGATGAGCGAGGCAGCCCCGAAGCGGTCTATGGTGTCGTCAACTCTGGGTAATGGATAGGCGTCTGTCAGGGATAATGCACCCACACTCTTGCAATCACCATACACACGGATCTTGCCACTCAACTCAGGTTGCAAACTCACTGGCAACGACCACTCACGATATCCCTTATCCCTCAGACCCTTTTTCCACATGTAGTCTAGCTCTGCTTTCACGACAGACTGTTGAGCAGGATTTATACGGTAGGGAACTAACTTGAGCATTGCACTGTCTCCAGCCTCCATGTCGGATTCTACCCCGTACATCAGGCCTGGAGAAGCAACAAACATGCGGATGTACTGCCACAGCCTAGTAAACAACATCTCTTGGCACTCAGGATCAAGAGGTTGCAACTTATCTTGAAGAACAACATGCCTAGTGCCCTCCCTCAACCCAGCCGAGACCGCAGCTTCTAAACTATAGTCTCCCTCCTTCTCCACCTTTGTCCCTAGAACAGCCAGGTCATGATAGGGACAATCAGTACAACCTGTGCAGTCACTCCCATAGTTCATAATTGCTAAGGCTTCCCCGCCGATACCGTACATGCGCCCCCCGCATTCCTTGCGACTACATCTGCCTGCGCAGCATCACCGCCTTCAGCGACATGGCCAGATACAGTCGGTCTATGATAGGGCTGTTGCATCTTACTAGAGCAGCATTGGGAGGCTATGCGACGACTGGGCGCATCCACTCCACAGCCAACCTCACCAATCTGCTCAATGTCCTCATTCTGACCACCACCCTTTGCAGCCATAGGTCGACCCTGACCTGACACCCATGCCAAAGCCTCGTCGCCCACTTTGAACCACCGAAACAACGAGGCTAACGGTCTACTAACATTCAAGTGACCTGCCAGCGGAACATCGTGCACTGCATGAGTTGTGAGGCCTGGGTGCTCAGCACGACCAGTGGGGTATGAACCGAGCCGGTGCTGGAGCGCTGCACACTGCTGCTCAGGCAGGTGCTCTAGCGCTTCCACAGCCACCAGACTCGTGTCCCCCACCCACTGCTCCGCCGAGAAATGACAATCCCAACTCTCCTCCACCTGTGCCCCACTGCCCCCCTCTCCTTTTCCACCTTGGCCGCTGCAGACCAACGCAGGGACAGTAGGCTGCTCAGGTGGTTGCCTCACAAACTCCTTTAACAGGTTCACATGACATGTTTCCCCGTCCTCGTGTTCAATAGCCCCGTTCCCACAACTCTCCTCCACCTGGGAACTACTCTGTCGCGGAGTGCCATCACGCCCAACCATGTCACTAGGGGTGACAGGTTCTGGGGCCACTCCGGAGCTCACCTCTGGGTGAAGTACCAAGTCGCCAAGAAGAGCCGCTGGATCAAAACTCACAAAACTCCCAACTTTAGCTTTCTCCTTCCGACCGTTCCTCCGCTGGTCTAGAGACTGAGGAATAGACTGTGACACCTTAGATGCACGAGATCGGGTGACAACACACGCCCTCTGCTGTAGTTGACACCTCTCGTCCAACTCCTGCCCCTCCCTACTCACGTCGGCCGCCCTCTCGGCAACGACTAAGGTGGAACGTCAGAAGTATGCACCGCAAAGTCGTTGCCGAGAAGAAGGTCGACGCCCTCTACTGGCAGTTTCTCCACGATTCCCACATCTATCTCTCGTGTCACACCATCAACCTCCAGCTCCACTCGAACCAATGGGTATGACCTTGTAGCATTAATACCCTGCACCACAACTACCCGTGCCGCATTTATAGCTTTGCCTGTAAAGTTTTTCATCAGAGTCTGGGATGCATCTGTATCACGCAACAACTCCAACCCATGCTTGCAACCATCCCAACTCACACAGCCACGCCCTCTATGGTTGCAAAAAGCATCGCGGACAGGTTTCGAGCCTTCCAGACACTCCTTCACTGGCTGTGCCCCCGCATCTGACATATCACCCCGGGTAAATGCAGGAGACCTCAGAGACACCCCAATGTTGCTAGCCAAAGTCACGACTGCTGTAGGTTGGTTAATAGGGCAGGAACGTGCAAAATGCCCCTTGTTATGACACTTAAAACACTCTACTTCACCCTTGGACTTCCCTTGAGGTGGGGAAGGGCCCTGACCTTTCTTAAACAGGACGGTTTTAGGTTTGTGATCAAAATTGGTATCATGGTTCTTACTTTCGTTATTAAATGTTGCATCACTGACTCGGGGAGGTGGAGTGTTGCGCCCCTTGTTACCTGCATCGGTCCATTGTGCAGACCCGCACCCACGAATCAGCGACATTCTCAGGTCAGCCATCTCAGCTGCCTTTTGTAGAGTTTTAGGTTGTTTCTCTTTGAGGTTCAAAGTCAGGTCACCGCCTGTGCATTTTAAAAAATTGCTCTAGAAGGACTAACTGCTCAAGCTCCTCGAACGTCGTCATCTTCTCTGACCTTAGCCAATTTCTCAAAGCATCAGACAGTTCCCGGGCATGTTCTAGAAAAGTGCACTCACGACCCTTCGTAACACCCCGAAACTTCAACCTATATGTCTCTGGTTGTAACTCGTACGCCCGCAGAACAGCTTCCATCAGTACCTCATGTGACGTTGACCACTCCGTTAGAACCGCATGGCTTGTCCTACAGTGACTCGCTAGGATCGCCAGGGCAGTGGATGGGGCTACAGTTTATGTATTAGAGTGTGCTTTATTTCATATGAAAGCTTGTGTCATGGGCAGTCCAGAAAGGCTCTTTGTTTTCGCCCATGTCAAGGCTTTATATATTTAATTGTAAAGTATATGTTTTGTCATTAACTAGTAATGACAGGATCTGGGAGAGAGAGAGGGAGTAGAACAGAGTGAGAGGGGGCGCGCAGTGTTTTTTGTCCCGCTCGATGACGTCACTGCTGGCTGCCTCGCGGGGGTTGGTGGAGGGAGGTCCTTACCATGCTGCGAGCTCTTGTTAGTGGCTAGATCACTTGTAACCGCTGTTTTCCCACGCGGCTCGAGCTAGTGCGAGTATATATACTGGTTCCTCGTCACTCTCTCCCTCAGATCTTGTTTCTAGAACACACCCATCTTTTTTCCCTTGCTATCTATCCCCACTCCGTACCTGAGAATCTTTTCCTCTGCCTATCTCTCTCATTTTCCATATCTTTCACCACCTTTTATTAATATTATACCCCCTCTGGTTAACTCTGCAAAATCAGCTTCATGCTGGCCAGTTGTATTGTGTGTTAAGGTCTGATATAGCCTATGTATGTTAGTTGTTAAGATAAGTGGATCACGAAGCATTGGTTGGCTTTCATATTGCCGCTTCCTATAATTATTAGTGTTCTGCTGGATTAGATAATGCTAGACTAGGAGTCTGATATTATAGGTATTGTTTCCTTTGAGTGCTGGCTTCAGTTAAAAGCGGCACGACATACCTGAGAACTGGAGTTGATTGAGTAAATTCTAGTCTGTGTGCCATTGAGAGTAGAGCATGCACGAATGAGGGTTTTTTGCCTATACCATTCTGCACTGTTCTAGTCTCGATTGTTTGTCTTTGAGGTACGCCAGGAGAACGCTTAATACTTCGGTATTAAGGTTTTTCAAGAGAGCTACCCTTCATTATAACATAATATTTGACGCACAGACTTGAGATTTGCACTAGGCTATGCAGCATGCCATGCGCACCAGTATCTCGTATCATTGACTCTAGCTAGACTTTATCAGTCACAGTAGCCATTAAGTATATTAACCTAATTACTCTTTTTATGCATACCCATTTATGATTACACAAGCATTTCGCAGCCTAGTTTGATGTATTGAGACACAAACGACTTAGGCTCTTTTTGTTGATAGGAATACTGCATTGTCGTGGCGATTATTATTAGTGTTGTAGTGTTTAGGATATTCTTGGCTCCGACGGCATTATATATTCTGCCTTTTTGTGTGCATAGCCTGCACAAGCATTGTTCCGCTGCGTGCCTTTTTGGGTTCCATTTCCGATACGAGCATCTTTATAGCATCTAACATTTAAAGAAGATTCCTTGTTAGTGTTGAAGGACTTTAGTGCACTTTCTTTCATGCAGGAGTGCCTGACAATTATTGATTAAAGTAACATAAGCTGTAACTTCTCTTACCACCTTACTTTGCATACCGTAACCAAGCACCTTCGGTTATAGGTAGTAATAGGCTGTTTTCACATAACATTAAGCCTAGAGTAGACGCACATTTATTGAGAGTTTGATAGCCTATTATTGCATATAGAACTCTGTAGAGTATTTGTGTTCTTTGTTCACTGGGAATACACATCAGAGGTTGGAGCTAGCGCTTTCCGTTGTAACATTTATGCCATTACTAGTCCAATGAATAAGAGCCCTGATATATTTGAACCCCAGTCGTAACAAATGGCGACCTTACCTAGGATTTGGTGAACCTACATTTATTAGCAGGGAACATTTGTTGTTTTGGAGAATATTTTGCGGGGATCAGCAAGAATATATATTTTTTTCGCAACATAGTATAGCCCTTGAGTATTTCCGAGAATTTTTGTGTGTATATCGAGGTATAAGAGTTTGGGGTGCTTCTTTTCTGAATATTGTGGTGAGAAATTTTTGTGAGCATCATGTCTTACACCGGATCAGAGGAGAATGGAGACACAGTACGTAATGTCGAGACTGAGGAACAACAGTATGATGAAAGGGTTAATCGGGTGAACTGTGAGGAGGATTCTAGGATATTTTTGCAATGGCCTGTTACTGCCGAGCGGTTGGTGGGTATGAATCGGTATGGTCTTCAATGCCTGGCCACAGCTATCGGTCATGCGGGTACTAGCAGCATGACCAGGGATAACTTGATAACGTGTGTACTGGGCAGGGTGACTGGTGAGCGAGATGGGTTGAGTGCTCAGAGCCCTTCGGCCATGCTTCCCCTACACTCGACTCCCAGCCATCCCAGTAGTTTGCCGACCCCGGGTACGCTTCCACAGGTGGGTGGTGACTGGCAGGATGGGTTGCCCCTGGGGGGACCACCGGTAATTTCAAACATTGTAGCACCTTCACCTCCTCCAGGGTTAACTCCAGAATTATTGCTTCAGCTCGAATTAGCTAAGATCGAAGAGAGAAAGGCTATAAGGGCATGTGAGCTTCAGCAGCAACAAAGGGCAGGTGAGCTTCAGCAGCAATTAGAATTAGCCAAGATAGATGAGAGAAAAACTATCAGTCAAGCAAAAATCCAAGCTGAGTCGACTAGGTACTGTGCCGACATGGATGTAGAGAAGTCGCGAGTAGAGACAACGGGACAGCGACTTGGGGCTGGTAACCGTGTTCATGAGCAGTCTCTCTCGCACTTATTGAAACTGGTTCCGGTGTTTGATGAGAGTGGTGTAACAGAATTTTTCACACGCTTTGAGAAGAAGTGCCAGGAACACCAGTGGCCAGAGAATAAATGGGCAGCACTTGTATCCTCTAGATTAATAGGCAAGGGTCTTAAAGCCTACGATGCGTTACCTTTGGAGTTATGTATTGTGTACGAGGATCTCAAGGAGGCTGTCCTGAGGGCTTACGAATTGCAACCAGAAACGTACCGTTTGAAGTTCCGGGGTGTAACTAAGGGAAGAGATAGCACCTTTTTGGAACACCCCCGGGATTTGTCCGATGCTATGGGGAACTGGCTCCGATCTGAGAGGGTCACAACATTTGATGAAATTAAGCAGTTAATGATGTTGGAGCAGTTCTTTAAGAGCACGGGCGGTGATCTAACTTTGAACTTGAAGGAGAAAAACCCAAGAACTCTAGTCGAAGCAGCAGAAATGGCTGATCGACGGCTGTCGTTGATTCGGGGTTGCGGGTCCTCACAGAAGTACGATGTAAGTGCTAAGGACCGTTATCCTCCCCCTCCCCGGAACAATGACACATTTAAACAAAAGAGCAATGAAACTAAAACTGAATCCAAACCTTACACCACACCGTAAGTGAAAAGTCAGGGGCCTTTTACATCACAGTATAAGCCGAAACCGAAATTTATGTGTTTTAGTTGCACCAGGAGGGTCATAAGGCAAATGAGTGCCCTAGTCGACCTCCTCCGGCAGCCGTGTCTTTTGCTCACGGCATTGGAGTGTTCAAGAGGACATCGGAGTTTGTTAGAGGCATTTCTTCCGAGGTAAATACACTGCCAGTGCAGAAGGATCCGGAAGGCTTATTCCCTGTCCGTGATGCCTTTAGTGACCACAGGGGACTCGGTTGTGTGGAGTGGGGGGGTAGAAGACATGAGGTGAGAATTTTGCGTGACACTGGGGCATCGCAAACACTGTTGAGAAATTTCACTGGTAAACCTGTCAATACGGCGCGGGTGATTGTGGTTCAGGGAGTTAATGCAACTAGGTCATACCCGCTTGTGAGAATGAAGGTGGAAGTTGATGGTGTGACTCGTGACCTGGATGTAGGGATTGTGGAGAAGTTACCTGTTGGGGGCGTCGACCTCCTTCTCGGCAACGACTTTGCGGGACCTAATTCTGAGGCTCCACCCTTGGTCGTTGCCGAGAAGCCGGCCGACGTGAGTAGGGAGGAGCAGGAGTGGGTTGAGAAGTGTCCGGGGCAGCCTATGGCGTGTGTTGCCACCGGAGATCCTGCATCCAGGGAGTCACATTCTGGTCAACAATCTTTAGATCAGCGGAGGAAGGGTACCGAGAAGGGGTTGAAAGTTGATGCTGTTGAGAGTTTAGTATCAGCGGACATTCTCGGGGACTCATTATTAGGACCACATTTCGAGTCGAGAGAAGACCCATTAACTGTTCCTGAGAAGGCAGTGGATGGGCTTAAAAAGACGATGAGACAGCAACGGTACGCAGAGAGAGAGCAACGGGAGGCCAAACTTAATGTAGGAGGGGGCATGAGTTGTTTCGCAAACACTTGGATAGGCTTGCTCCTTCGGACATTCGTAAGTTGCAATTGGAAGACCCGGAGGTTCTTGAATGTGGTACCGGTGCTGTCGAGTTGAAGGAGGACAGTGTTGCACAGTCGAGAGATGTAGCAACGAGGTACCCTGACGCGTAGCCTATGAGAAATGGGTCAGCAAAGACGGTGGTCCGAAGCTTGCTAGTGTATTTTTCCCGGTATGGTTACCCGCAGGAGATTCATGTTGTTTTGTTTGCTGCATGGGAGGTACCTGGGGAAAGTGTGGGGATTCAGCCCTAATGAGCTCGTCTTTGGACCCCGTGTCAGAGGGCCTCTCCATATGGTTGAAGAAGTATGGGAGGGCGCAGAAAAACCTTGTTCTATGCTCAAGTGTGTCCTCAACAGTCGAGAACGGATGTTGCGCAGTCTGGAGTTGGCTGGCCGTAATTTGACTAGCTCTCAGGCCCTCATGAAGGACAGGTACGACCTCAAGGTTGAACTCAGGGAGTTTCACGTGGGTGTTGATTCTACTGCCCCTTGTAGGTCACCCCTTATCCGCGAAGTACACTGGTCCTTATAGGGTGGTGGAGGAGCTATCGGACCTGGTTTACTTGGTAGCCACTCCAGACAGACGGAAGCGCAATCAGTTATGTCATGTTAATCCCATGAAGGAGTATGAGAGGCACCCCCCTGAGCCTCTCACTGTGCCTGTGATGACGTTTAGCAGTCAAGGTGGAGAAGGAGAACGGGACAGTCAAGCTCAGGTGGAGGATAACTGGAAGGATAAGAAGTTCAATTGGGCGCCTGAGTGTGAGAAGGCGTTTAGCGAAGTAAAACACCTGTTGTGCACTCACCCGATCCTCAGGGCCCCTGACTTTAGCCTACCTTTCCAACTAGCAACGGAGGCTAGTGGTGTGGGGGCTGGTGCCGTCCTTGTGGAAAAGGACGATGATGGGCTGGAGCATCCTGTTAGTTTCTGCTCGGAGAAGTACAATTCGGCCCAGGGGAGCTGCTCTGTTGTCGAGGAGGAGCTGCTGGCAGTCGTACTTGCTCTGAGGCATTTCGAAGTCTGTGTTCCAGCCTATGGTCCGGTCGTTGTAGTTTACCCAGATCATCACCCTCTCAAGTTCTTGGACCAGTTTCACAATCGGAATATGAGGCTGACCAGGTGGTCACTAAGGTTATTGGTATATAACCTGGACATACGCCATATTGCCGGTTGTGACAACGTGGTTGCAGATGGTCGTTCAAGGGTATATGATCCTGGGTAGCTTGACACACGGGTAGCCTCCTGCTTTAGTTTGAATGGTATTTTGCGCTTGGTGCTTGTTGGCTCGCGGTTGTAGCCCAGCGTATTGGGTCGTAAAGCAGGAGTTGAGCGTTTGGTATAGAAGAAAAAACTAGGCTTGCCCCTATAGTGCAGCCGAAATAAACAAATTAAAAACATAAAAATCAAATAAAAAACTTTCTTTGATAGTTGAATTTTTTCAGTATGTTATAGCAGTAATTCTGAGTTGCACTCCTCTCAGAATGCTGGGCTAGAGAAGCTCGCTCTTGAGGAGCATAACTACATATAATTTAACCTATTTGTTGGGAGGGTTATAATTTTGAAAAAAAAAATTGTTGAAGAACTGTGCCAGATATTTTACTGCCGCTGGGTGATGGGAAGTGGAGATATAGCATGGGTTCTAACCATCAGATTTTTGTGAGCCTTGGGGCCTCTGAGAAAAATCTTGGGGGGGTGTGACGTTGACCACTCCGTTAGAACCGCATGGCTTGTCCTACAGTGACTTGCTAGGATCACCAGGGCAGTGGATGGGGCTACAGTTTATGTATTAGAGTGTGCTTTATTTCATATGAAAGCTCGTGTCATGGGCAGTCCAGAAAGGCTCTTTGTTTTCGCCCATGTCAAGGCTTTATATATTTAATTGTAAAGTATAGGTTTTGTCATTAACTAGTAATGATAGGATCTGGGAGAGAGAGAGGGAGTAGAACAGAGTGAGAGGGGGCGCGCAGTGTTTTTTGTCCCGCTCGATGACGTCACTGCTGGCTGCCTCGCGGGGGTTGGTGGAGGGAGGTCCTTACCATGCTGCGAGCTCTTGTTAGTGGCTAGATCACTTGTAACCGCTGTTTTCCCACGCGGCTCGAGCTAGTGCGAGTATATATACTGGTTCCTCGTCACTCTCTCCCTCAGATCTGGTTTCTAGAACACACCCATCTTTTTTCCCTTGCTATCTATCCCCACTCCGTACCTGAGAATCTTTTCCTCTGCCTATCTCTCTCATTTTCCATATCTTTCACCACCTTTTATTAATATTATACCCCCTCTGGTTAACTCTGCAAAATCAGCTTCATGCTGGTCAGTTGTATTGTGTGTTAAGGTCTGATATAGCCTATGTATGTTAGTTGTTAAGATAAGTGGATCACGAAGCATTGGTTGGCTTTCATATTGCCGCTTCCTATAATTATTAGTGTTCTGCTGGATTACATAATGCTAGACTAGGAGTCTGATATTATAGGTGTTGTTTCCTATGAGTGCTGGCTTCAGTTAAAAGCGGCACGACATACCTGAGAACTGGAGTTGATTGAGTAAATTCTAGTCTGTGTGCCATTGAGAGTAGAGCATGCACGAATGAGGGTTTTTTGCCTATACCATTCTGCACTGTTCTAGTCTCGATTGTTTGTCTTTGAGGTACGCCAGGAGAACGCTTAATACTTCGGTATTAAGGTTTCTCAAGAGAGCTACCCTTCATTATAACGTAATATTTGACGCACAGACTTGAGATTTGCACTAGGCTATGCAGCATGCCATGCGCACCAGTATCTCGTATCATTGACTCTAGCTAGACTTTATCAGTCACAGTAGACATTAAGTATATTAACCTAATTACTCTTTTTATGCATACCCATTTATGATTACACAAGCATTTCGCAGCCTAGTTTGATGTATTGAGACACAAACGACTTAGGCTCTTTTTGTTGATAGGAATACTGCATTGTCGTGGCGATTATTATTAGTGTTGTAGTGTTTAGGATATTCTTGGCTCCGACGGCATTATATATTCTGCCTTTTTGTGTGCATAGCCTGCACGAGCATTGTTCCGCTGCCTGCATTTTTGGGTTCCATTTCCGATACGAGCATCTTTATAGCATCTAACATTTAAAGAAGATTCCTTGTTAGTGTTGAAGGACTTTAGTGCACTTTCTTTCATGCAGGAGTGCCTGACAATTATTGATTAAAGTAACGTAAGCTGTAACTTCTCTTACCACCTTACTTTGCATACCATAACCAAGCACCTTCGGTTATAGGTAGTAATAGGCTGTTTTCACATGACATTAAGCCTAGAGTAGACGCACATTTATTGAGAGTTTGATAGCCTATTATTGCATATAGAACTCTGTAGAGTATTTGTGTTCTTTGTTCACTGGGAATACACATCAGAGGTTGGAGCTAGCGCTTTCCGTTGTAACATTTATGCCATTACTAGTCCAATGAATAAGAGCCCTGATATATTTGAACCCCAGTCGTAACACTCATAATCGATGCAAGACTCCAAGGGCAACGCATCATATGCCTTGAGTCCTTTGCCAACCAACCTAGAGGAAACAAGGGCTGCCCACTTAAACTCGGGCCATTGGTGCTCCCGGCACTTCTTCTCAAAACGCAGGAAAAACTCGGTGACACCCGACTCGTCAAATGCAGGGACTAACTTAAGAAGGTGCGATAAAGACTGATCAAGACCTCGATTCCCAGAACCGAGATGCTGCCCTGTCGACTCCACTCGAGACTTCTCAAGCTCTATGTCTGCACAGTACATGGCCTTTCTCTCCTCAGCCTGAATCCTGAGCTCAGCTTCCCGCTGCTGCTGCTGAATCTTAGCCATCTCAATCCTAGCCATCTCAAGCTGGTATTCCTGCTGCATAGCCATCTTAGCCATCTCAAGCTGGAAGATCATATCTGGAGTTAAACCTTGAGGAGGAGGAGATGCAACAATTGGAAACCCACCCAGTGATCCACCCAGGGGCAAACCTTGCTGCCAGTGACTATCGGCCTGCGGGAACGTACCCGGCTCCGGAGCCCGAGGGGGCGCCATGGTACGAGTCGAGTGGAATGGGGACTAGGCCGAAGGTACCCCAGCTCCCGCTCCACCTGAAGCCCCACGCACCCCACCGAGCACACAGGCCTCCAGGTCACTTCTCGTCATGCTGCTAGTGCCAACATGCCCCATGACCGTGGCCAAACACTGGAGACCATACCGATCAATCCCCGACACCCGGTCAACAGTAATAGGGATCTCCAGAAACTTCCTTGCATCCTCCTCACTAGTTACTACTCTAATGCCTTCTAACAAACCCAGCTTCTGCACCTCAGAGCCTGCTTCCCATACTGTGTCCTCACTGTGCACTGATCCGTCGTTCGACATAGTGTCCACCAAAAATTTTCAACGTTTATAAAAAAAAGAAGTACCTAAACTCTCATGTAGCACTATTCACTCAAAAAAAATGCTTGAAGACAACTCAAGTGCTATACTACGTTGCCAAAAAGAATTCCAACGTGTCCAAAATATTCCTCCAAAAACAAATGTCCAACAATCCTGCAATAATTTCTTAGTTCATTTGGTATGACGACTAAGATAAGATACTAGGCAAGGTCGCCAATTGTTATCTTAGTCATTTAGTTTATCTTAGGCAAGGTCGCCATTTGTTACGACCTGGGCTACGAATAAAACAAGAGCACTTAATGATTGGACTAGTAATAGGGCACTATGCAACAACGGTACGCTAGATCCAAACCCTCGAACTTATATGCCGGCGAACAAAAACACCTATACCCTCCAGAGTTAATCTGCGATAGCGGGGTATCCTTAACTGGGCATAAATGTACTCTACTTCAGGCTAACCCACACTGGTATAGCCTGATAACAAACAAGATGCAAGTTACGTTAAAATGCATAAAAAGGAATCTATGGAAAGATCAATTAAATCACTGCAAGATTTAATACAATAAAAAGATGCTTCAATACAGTTACTCTAAATAACAATAAACTCTTCACTCCTATCTGAAAGAAAGTGAAGTATAGTCCTACAGCATAGACCTGGAGACTTCTGAAGAAAGTCTGATGCTCATAAGATGCTCGTATCTTAAACTATATAAAGGCAGGAGGCAGGACACCACACGTGTAAACTGAATACACTAAAAGATAGGACATATAATGTTAACTGACACGAGAATACTATAAATGCGCAACGGTAGCAATGCTCAACACTAAAAGAAGTACTTCCTCATCAACGGAACAGTCTGCTATGGTTGTGCAACTCAACAACAACCTAGACTAATAAATGCTGTGAATAATAATGCGTACATATCAAAGAGCTTATATTAAATACTAATAAGTGTCTACTCGATTAATAATGTCTAGCTGGAATACTCTAGGTAAGGAACTGTGGTTGAGCAAGACAGGCTCGTAGCCTAGCGATGTCCTTAAGACTGCATCCTTTAAGTTACGTTAATTGACTAGGGTGCTCTCTTGATAGATCCAGATCACAAGTATCTGGTTCTACCCTGGCGACCCTCTAAAGACAAGCAAAGAGTCAGCAAAGTGTGGAATTGGAACAGGCCAAAATCCTCAGTCAACACAATGCTGCACTCGCAAAGGACACAAGCGAAAAGACAACACAGGCTACCACAGGACCGGTCGAAGTCGTGTAGGTATAAGCAAACCATACACACATCGGAGACAACGACTCCAGTTACCTTATCCCAGTCTAGCATTAAATAAAAGAGCAGAAACACTAAATCAATAATGGAGACACACTAAGTTCCCAACCTCTACTAACTAAGAACCCTCAAAACCTATTCTAAGTACATGTAAATATCTCTGAGGACGGCGCATACAATACAATCGGCCGGCTATAGAAACCGTATGCAGAACCCAAGGGGACAAGTAATTGAATAAAGGTGAGAAGCAATGGAAAAGAAGAAGGTCAGAGAGAGAGACAGTGGTAAAGGGGATGATCGGGAGAGAGTATGCAAAGGGATGTTAGAAGCATGCGCGCCAAGCCTGTCCTGACGAGGACAGCTCCTGGGGACCCTCATGTAGGAGGCAAGTTACACAGGAGCCCGCAAAGGCGCGATGGTCGGCCAATCACGGGTCGAGACGTCACAAGGCAGCAGGCCCCTAGGACGCGCCAGGATCCGCCAGCCAATCAAGGGCCCGGGAAAGCCCGCGCGCGAGCGGGAAAACTCCTCCGAGCGAGGGAGGCAGCACATACATACACATACTACTACCACGCTGCCTCTATCGCTCTTTCTCCTTAACTTTACACCATGTATCTTATATTCTATTAATGATATAAAATACTTCCCGTTGTCACAGACGAAAACAAAGACCACCACTGGACTGTCTGTGACAATGCGAGCACAAAGTAAGAAAGAACAACATTCTCGGATAACTGTAGCCCATTTCGATGTCCCTGGCGAGCGCTAGTGGCTAACGAGAGGCGATTCTGCTCACGCTGGTAGACGTCACAACCTACACAAGTATTGATCGACTTCTAGTCCCACACATAAATACGCACCCACGCTCTAACAGTGGAATTGTTGCTGGAGGCTCTGACAGTGAAAAATATCGAACACAACAACATAGAATGATGGGGTTTTCACCATTCTCAAGATGAATGAATTGATGAGATCATGATATTTAATTTATTATCCTATTCATAGTGTTTATGTATGAAGGTACAAGACGTATACAGAAGGTGTTTGCGTGCCATATGAGTCAGGGTCGGGCGAGCGGCATGTGATATAAATTGCCGGGCTACGGGAGTTACTATTATGCATCACTTATGTGTTTAAACATTCTGAAAACTGTTCACATTAGTACCCACTTGTTATGCATACAATTTATGTTAGATATGTGTTTTATATTGCACACTAATTGGTTAGAGTGTAGGACGTTATCTCACAGCTTAGTCTACTTCGGTATCATTTGGATATCTTATGAATGTTGGGAAGGATCTCTAGCAATGAAAGAGGTAAAGATAGTGCCAGGAAAACCCTCTGCCTCCCACTATGTCTTCCAAATCTGAATACATACATTTAATCATAGCAAGACAAAATAAAGAATGGCATCCCGACACAGTGAACAGGTTAATGAAATGAGGATCGTGACACGTTTTGATAGTTTATTATGGTTATTATTAGACTATGTTATGCAGCTTAGGGATGATCTGTTGGAATTATAAGAATAAATACTGTCTCAATTAACCCTCTGACTTCTATACACCCTTCCTTATCTGAATAGAATCGTCAAATAATAGCCTGAATGATAAACTGTAGAAACGTGTCATGATCTTCAAGGTGTTAATATGGAACAAGAGGTAATATTCACATACCTGAAGCCAAGGCGGGCACGAGGAGCAAGAGCAGTGTGGTCACCACCATCTTAACTCTCACAGGCACCTCTGGAAATACAACAATCATAGTTAGTGCAGTTATAATGGTGGGACATAAATGAATAGCCAGTTATCGTGAAGCATGCTATAATGATGAGGAATGGGAATATATATAAGTAAGAATGATTCCAGTGATGATACAGGAAAACACAATAAATAGAATGCAAACAAATTAGTTCAGGTACAATGTTAGGAATAGGATAATATAGGAGAAATAATTAGCTCAGTGTTATAGTTAGAATTGGGAAATAATAGAGGGTAGAATAATTCCAGTTATGATGCGAGAACATGATAAAATATATGAGTAGAAATGTTTTCAATTGTTCGATCTATTAGGAATGGGGATGAATAGGAATAAGAATTAAGGGGCTTTCACATATTCACAATGTTGATCCCAAGGCTCCACGACTTGCCCAACGTGGTGCGATCGGTAGAATGGTTGTGATCAGGCATGGCACAGTGTGGGCTGTCCTCCCAGCGTCACCACGTGTCGACATTGAGCATACAAGATTTGGGCTTCTCAAAACTTTGAACAGTTGTTGTGGTGCATGAAATTGACGTAAGTTGCCTTGGCAGTTCCGTGGTACCATCGTGGCACAGCCCTGGCACCATCATTAGCCGCCCTTGTAAACCGTGGCACCATCAGCGTACATCAGGATGCATAATGACAATGTCTAAAACCTCCAACATTGCCATGTTTACTTGTGAAGGTACCAACTGTACAGTAGCACGCTGTTTTCCGGTATGCATACAACTGGAACTTATGACAAAAGTTAATGATTATATATTCACTCATCATTTAATTATACTGGGTGGATGGGACTCGTTAGCCTTGGTCGGCAACTCATCTAGGGGAGACAACCTTATACAAATCCGGGTGGATGGGACTCGTCAGCCTTGGTTGGCAACCTGTCTAGGGGAGTAAACCTGATACAAATCCGTACTGCTTACCTAAGGGTAAGGCAGGTTGGTGGATGGATTAGCCGAACACCACTGTAGAAAAATAGTGCTAACAAGATACACAGAGGGCCTCGGAGTCGGACGGATCCTAAATTGAGTGGTCAATCCTGTAAGTCCTTTACTAAACTGGCTCGGGTTGTCCCTCTCACAGGGAATAGGTCCGCTTGGGGGCATTCTGTGTATGGCCACCCTCGTAAGGGGAGTAAGGCGTCCGGCAATAGATAGATAGATAGATTTAATTATGTACTGTAAAACATTTGGAATTTTTTTGCTACTATAATCATGCCTATAAATGGCATCTTTGCTCCTCAGCCTCCCTTCACCCACCTATGGTTGTTTTGTTATCCTCTGTTTCAATGCTATCTCCCAATTAACCCGAGAATGGCGAGGAGACTCTCAAGAGGTTTTACTGGGCGAAGGCGACGCGACTCTTAAGATCCAAGGCCTAAAAAAAGCCTCTTAAAAGATCCCAAAATCATTCAAAAGAAAGGAATATGTGATTAAGTGAGATAATTCCCCTCCATACCTCCTATCACTCCTTCACATGTATCAACCCCACCCCCACCCTTCAATTATCACCTATTTTTCCTCTTATTCCCTTGCTTATCAGTTTATTTGCCGCGCCAATAACTCCCACCCGGTTTCAAGGTCATCAAGGACCATAGAGCGAGCGTGGGAAGAAAAAGATAGCAAGAGAGAGAGAGATCAGTCTGGCTTCAGGCCTAGAAGAGGCCTCGTGCGCCTCTCACCTCATGACTGGAGGGTCGGCAATAATTCTTCTTTTTCACCCCCCAAATCTTTCATTGCTGTTACATGGTAATATTTTCATATTAACCCTCTCACGTTCTTGACGCAATGTTGAGCCTATTAGGGATACTTTTAAGCCTTTGTTACCATCAGGGGTATTTAGAAACCTTTAGTTTAGTTATTTCAACCTCTGCAGTTGTCTTTGAGTTAGCTGTGGGCAGAAAACGAATTTTGGAGAGGTAATTATAAGAGTGAGAGAACTCTATTTATTATTGCTAATCTGGCAAACTCTGCGTCATAAAAACGTGAAAGGGTTAAATGTAAAATAGGCGCATATGAATAAGTAATAACGATATTTATCGGATAATGACGATTTTAGGCGGGAATGAAGCAAAATATGCTCGCTTGGCGCGCACTTTTAAAAACCAATGGCGGGTCGCTCTCGGTTTAATGACCAAAACAATAATTTGTTGTTTGGTATGTATTTAATCTGTGATTAAAATATCATGTGATGGAATTATAAACATAAACATACCACCAACACAATATAAAAACAAATATAAAAGATTCAAAAACAAATAACCTGGTCAGGTTATGGAGAGTGTCAGCTCATTTAAGTACTTGGGCAATGTGATGAATAAAGATGGGAGTATGGAAGATGAAGTCCGGGAATATATATACAACAGGGGAAGAGGGTTGTAGGAAAGCTGAGAGCAGCTGCATTTTTTTTTATTTTTTTTTTCTATGTGATTGAGGGAGGCAAAAGGCATAACTGCCTATAGCGAGTGCCTCCCCCATAGTTGAAAGAGTGACAGGGCCAAAATCAAGGGACGTTCGAGCCAAAATGCCTGGACACACGGAGTTTGAAGCAATTTAAGTCATAGGAAGAGGGAAAGACTGATTCTGGGAGAGAGTTCCAGAGCTCAGATGTTGAGTAGAAGAAAGTTTGAGAGTAACGTTTCACTCTTGGGTTGGAGAGTTGCACAGAGTAGGGGTGGGATTGAGTTGCAAGACGGGTACCACGTGCCCTACGTAAAGGAGGTGGTATGCACTGGGATAGCTCTGAGGAACACTGATTATTATAGTAGCGATAGAATAGCGAGAGAGATGCAACATTGCGGCGGAGAGAGAGAGATTGCAGAGAGTTGGTGAGTGGACGGGAGTTAATGATACGAAAGGCCTTCCTTTCAACTTTGTCTAGGAGAGCGGTGTGAGAGGAACCTCCCCACACATGTGAACAATACTCAATACAAGGGCGCACTATGCCCCTGTACAGAGCAAGAAGCTGTGCAGGGGAAAAGAACCCCCTAAGGCGGTTGAGCACACCCAGCTTCTGGGAGGCTGCCTTAGCAAGACTGGTAATATGGTCCTTCCAAATGAGAGCAGAAGAAAAAGAGACACCAAGAATATGGATTAGGATGGTCAGCATAGACGTAAAATAGTAATTGCATGATATTGTGGTAATCCCAACATTGACGTACATGAATGAAGCAACGACGTTGTTGGAGAGGCACAAATCAAGAGTGAGAGGGAGGAAATGAGTTACAGGTACTTGAAAAGTGCATGTGGAGTTACATGGAGGGACAGACAGGCGAATGAGGAAGTAAGAGAGCGGTGTGGTGAGGATTTCGATGTGATGGAAAGTGTGAAAAGGAACACCTCGAGATGGTTCGGCTATGTGGAACGTATGGGAAGCGAGAGAATGACAGAGAGTGTACGAGAGTGAGGTGAAGAAACAGAGAGGGAAATTAGACCTAGAGTGAAGTGGAAGGATGGAGTTGAGAGGTATATGAAAGAAAGCGGTGTTGGTTGGGAGGAGGGGCGTCGGCTGATGGGACAGAGGTGTTTGAGGGTTATTCATTCGTGGCCACACCCTTTGGGGATCATGTCATCTAGCAATAGATAGATAGAATAACACATTTCTACCCCCATCTATTGGCACAGATTTGTTAACATTAATTTAATAACTTTTGTGTCTGTTTTGTTATAATGAGTTGTTGAGATAATTACTTTCAATTCACCACATCATTAATGAAACACAGATTAAATAGAAACCAGGCATCAATAATTTCTGGTTACTAATAAGAGAGATAGGTAGATAGAGATATAAATAAATAGATAGATATATAAATTCACTACCGGTATCCGTTCGTGGTGCCAGTCAGAGTTTTACGCATAGGAAGTTTCATATTTCTCGGATATTTTGGTACTTGTCCGCCTATACTTACTGTATATATTTATTTGTTGGCATTATATTATTTGAGTGAAAAGTTGTCCCGAGTCGTTTACCGATTTTGTGCATTAAATTTCAAGTCTTTATCCCATCGTACCCCATCGTCGTACACCACAGGGTCGTCAATTATCCTGCTACTGTCGTTACACCGACATTCCACGCTAAAATCTAAAATTGTGCTCATATCCACCCGACTTTCAGCACTTTTCAGCATTCGAATTGTCGTGATCATAATCATGGATGTGTGAAAGCCCCTTTAGCAGAGCTGTAACGGTGGAGAATTAAATAGTATTGGAATGAAATCTGGTCTACTGGGCACATGTTTCTTCAAATTAACAGTAAAAACGCCTTACTTATGACATGACAATTTTATTAAATATTTTGCTTTCTTAACTGCATTATGCCTTTACGTTGCGATAGTAAGGAAGTAACGTACTATTAATGTTAAGCATTAGGTATGTTGTGAGCTTTATAATAAATATAATTATTATGATGGTAATATGGCGGGCTTTCCTGTGACCATAAAAAACAACACAATATATATAACAGTGCAATGGTTGGAAATAAGATAATAGTGAGATTTTAATGAACTACATATTTGATAAAGGACGACAAACTTAATATATTTTGGTGATCGGGAATAATTTAATGTTAAATTTGTAATAATAAGTATTTCTAGCTGATAAGATACAGGATGAGGTAGTGATGAACATATAAGATACAGGATGAGGTAGTGATGAACATATAAGATACAGGATGAGGTAGTGATGAACATAGCATTCCTTTGATGAACATTTGTGGCAATAGCAAATAGTAATGATATATTTGCGAATCCACTAAACTGTGATAATCAGAATATGCACATGGTGATATTATTGTGAATAAATTAGCAGTGGTGAAACTGTCAATAAGTCCATGATACGCCCGTATGCCTGTTTATCCATAGAGATCCCTCGCATCATTAACATACACCCACGCAGTCTTGAAGGTAGAAAAAACGCCGCCAAAGAGAAGTAAACCTGTATTGTCTGCATTATTTCTTTCCCTTGTAGTGCTCATCATTACGAACGATAACACAATCTAATAATATAGGTCTTACAATTGAATGATATAGGTCTTACTTCGCTGATGGTTCTCAAACTTTGTTTAAGTTTGAGTCGGCTTAGAGATTAAAGCTGTTCCGAAGCCTGTGTAATGTGATTCTATTCTTGGAAAGTTGCTGAGCCTATTTTAATGGTGTCCTCGCTCAGGGAACGTT